>JAGTTH010000335.1:0-92597 GCA_022606485.1 Agraylea sexmaculata
AAACCCAAACGCAATACCCATCGATTTAATTAAGTAAGTAAATAGAAAAAGCAAAAACTAAATCATGTATTATATTTAATTCAATAACATAATGAAAAAACACTTACTTTAAGCAATATTTATTATGCAAGATCTCAATAAAAAAAAAGGAAATCAAACCTGAAACAAAAGATTTTTTTTAAATACCAGCGTGATAGCTCAGGGGATAAGACGCGTGGCTACAAATACTGTGGTCATGGGTTCGAATCCCACTCAAGTCAAGAATTTTTAAAAATTGATTTGATCGGTTATTACGACTGGGAGATCGGGAATAATATTAATAAAATCCCGAACGATCGTCTTGATCCAGGTTTACTCTGATTTCCTGGATTGTAAGGTAAATACTGAGGCGATTATTAAGTCGGGCAGAGCCGCTCTGTCGGTGAGCTGTGAAACTAGTAATAGTTAAGAACACCGACAGACAATTATCACGTTGTTGTTTATAAAAAAACCCTCTCAAAAAGACCCTTTCTAAAAATAAAAAAGCTCTTCGGAGCGTAAATAAATAAATAAATATGCCTTTAAAATAAATTTGTTTAACCAAATAATAAGAACGACACTGAAAATATTTATGAAAAAAATATATACATATAGAGAGGAATTGTTTTTTAACTTACATAATATATCTATACAATCAACCATAAAAAAGTGGGTTTATATTACATTTGCAATAAGGTTAGTTATATTCTTATTTTTCAAGTAAAGTTCAAATTTAAACGCTCGGTTTCAATCAATTTCAAATGCCTAAATTTGTAAACGCGTAATTTTTAAAGTTTAATATACAGGGTGGACTTGAAATAAATGTGAATATTTTAGGGGATGGTAGGTTATCACAAATATAAACGAAAATATATATTTTTTTTAATTATTCTTACGATCACTCCCAATATTTTAAATTATTTCAAGCCCACCCTTTATATACATTATTATTAAATTTTGTTCGCTCATACTCAATCATACACATGAAGAAACATATAAATGTACCTTGATGTGTGACTAATTGCGTCAAATTTGTAATACTATTATAATTTCTATTAATCTAACTTTTATGCACATCATGGCATATATTTTAATATAATTTGATATTAATATATTGGGTCAATAACTAATACATTTTTTAATTAAAAAATATATAAATATTCAAAGTCCTTATCAATGACCCTAAAGAATACGTTACTTTCATGGGGAAAATTGGGTAAAAACCATATGTTTTTTTCATCTAACTAGTCATAGATAAATATTTATTGATTTATTATACAAATTTATTAAATATAAATATAATTTGCATACAATGTATCAAAACATTATGATTAGATGTCACAATATTAAGTTTATAGATTTAGTCTTTTACTTATTTTAATTCGGAGTACAATCAATTGATATTTAAAATAATTAATAAATCAATAATTTATGGGAAAAAATACAAAAACCCACTGAAAAACACTTGTAGAACTACTAGCCCATATATATATATATATATATATATATATATATATATATATATATATATATATATATATATATATATATATATATATTTATATAAATATATATATATATATATATATATATATATATATACATAATACAATGATGCATTGGATGAAGCCGCCTTGTGGCCCAGTGGTTAGTGTAACGGATTCGTGAGTGAAGACTCCCGGGTTCGATTCACGGCACCGGAGTCACTTGGTAGATCTAGCTTAGCAAACTAGATCTTAAGTACTCATTGCTGTGTGGTGGCCTGGGAAACCATCTCTACTATTAATAATAAGATTAATTTGTCTGATAACGTATAGCGTAGACTACGTGTATATGATGGTGAGACATAAGGATAGAATGCATATATTAAGTGTGGTAATCAGAGTAACAGGTTCAATTCCCATCACGTCTGGAAAAGCATCGACAGTAGTCACTCGAGTACTGAATAACAACAACAACAACAACTTCAATAGCCAAAGTACCGCAGACGCGTGGCCGCATAAATTCATCAGGCTTTCTCACATATTGAACAACCCCTGCTAAAACACATTATTATTACGATGACGATGATGATGATGATATCTCGTGATTTATATAATAATCCAGACACACCGCGCCTCACGACCACGAAGCCGCCAACTTTGCTCGCTACTTGATTCCCTCATATTTGCATGCTATAATAAGGACATCACATTCATAATAAAGGAATAATAAATTATTATGTCTAATGTCCTGAAAATATTTAAACGCTAAAAAATCAGAACACGGAAAAACGACAATATCTCATAAATAAAAATACAATTCTTATATCGAGGTATACTGCCTACTACCTACGCTATACTGTATTGGTTCCATATATTAAATGTTAAACAGGTGACTGGATATTGGACATAAAATTTATTGACCTTTGTACGTTTTGTAAAAACAATAACAAAGCTATCCTACCTCTTCCTTCAAAGGATACGGAAAATACTACTATAACCCACATTTTCAGATTCATTCTTTATGTTAATTGTTTGGTCAATATCTAAATATCGAGGATATATTATATTTCCAAAATGCAAAAGTCATATTTCATAGTTTTGAGATAATGGGGAATTGGGGAAAAAAATAATCTTATGGTATATATTTGAACAATTTACAATGTGGTATAAGTCAATGACTAGTTTTATCTTTCCAAATATAACACAATTATAAAAAATACCTCTATTTTAACTACCAGAACTAACTAACTAACAGATACTAAAAAATGTAAATTTGACATAGTTAATTTGTTTCTCCCGAAATATTGATGATACGACTAAGTGGGTTTTGGCAGTAGATAAAGTAATAAAAAAACATATAATAAAAAAAATCGTCAAAATATGACTTGCATTTAAGCAGTATACCCTCGATATACAGGGTGGACTTAAACTAACTGAGAATATTTTGGGGGTGGTAGAGTATCGAAAAAAAATTTTTATTAAAAAATCATTTCTTAATTCCTAAAATATTTAACAGATACAATACAAACGCGAAAAACATTACTGCATACTTTCAAGAGAAACATCCGATTACAATATGGTGGCAAAAAGTACTATTTTTTTTAATTATTCTATTATTATTAATTAATTATTAAGCACTTATTTTTACGACATTTCCCTAAAATATTTTAAGGTAGTTCAAGTTGACACAATTTATATAATATTATTTTGCGAATATTTATTTACCCCTCCCACCAGTTTGAATAAAATTGGACTTCCATTGAATATTTGTGTTTACATTTGTAGAGCAAATATCAAACTTTACACAAACGCACAGGCAAATTACCTTGTCTACCTCAAAGTATGAGTTAAGTTTGAAATTTGGTATGCAACCTTAAAATAGTTATTGACTGAAAATTATTTTATTATTAAATGAAAAGGAATATACAGGTAATAGATATAAATGGTTTACAAGGGTTTTGCTACGAAATTGAGAAGTGTTCCAGATAGAAAACTTTTAACTCAATATTGAACTTTTCAAACATCTCGTTTCAAATATTTTCCTCTCAGAAATACACCCGATAAACATAAATTGAAACTTCGAAATCACATCACGTTTTGCAGTATAAAATCTGTAATATTTTTATTAATGTTAAATATGATGAAAAGTTTTAATTCAGTTGATTTGTATGAGGCATAAGTCATAATAGTGTTGGGTCACAATCCAGTTAGGAACTCGGCAAGTAGTATTTTCAGTTACAACTGTGACCCATTCGACCATATTATTACATTTCAAAGTTAGTCTTTAGCAAACTATAAGCCGCTTTGGTGTACTTTCAGTGTTTTTAAATGAACAGTTGTAATTTCAAAACCCTTGCAAACGCAGGACGTGATCGAAATGAAAAAGTCCTTGTTGACGTCGAAACCGATCGGCAAAATAAATCGCCTCAAACTTAAGATTAAATAATTCATATAAATATGAGCTATATACAATTCTTGAACCAAAAAAATAAAATAATATTAATAATATACCGTGGAATATCGATAAATCTACCAAAATCAAATTACATAACTATATCATATCTAAAACCGCCTCATAAATTTTTATGTATAAATCAAACGCTATTATTCTTCAATATAGTAGTGATAGGCAATTGAAAATTCTAAATTGAGTGCTTTACTAAAGGTTCGCAGTCAAAAGTTATAGACTTGACCGCTGGATAATAAAATTATAGTGTGACCTCGTAAAGGTGACTAATGTATGAAATTTTGCCTACGTCCAGGCGCGACCACCGTTCAACTTGCAAGACTGAAACTTTGTCATTTATCAAATTTCTACATTATTTTTTTATAAATTTTTAATATGCACGTAACAGTCATTACTGAGTACTTCAGAGAAACAGTTGATTCCAAGATGGTAGCCTAAACTCGATTCCAAAAGCACTATTAATATTATTCAATTATTCTTACGATACCTTACCACCCCCTAAAAAACTCTCAGTAAAATCAAGTCCACCATGTATATTCTTATTTAATAGGCCAGTTATTAAGAAACGTATACAACATGTTTTCAATTGAAACTAAAAGATTTTTTCGCCATTATGTAATGCCAGTGCGATTATAAAAAAATATACTAAAACGGGCCCAGGCATTTTTTTGTATAAAAAATAAAATTATTAATAAAAAAATAATTTATTATGACAGCTTGAGAATCTTCGGATTTATTAATGAGTGAATATATCTTGTCATTAGAGAATAATAAAAACACCTTATGATGTCATCGCATTAGTTCAAGTACAAGTTCAATTTCAACAAGGTATCTTTTTCGTCAACAAGGTATTGTTGACTTTACAAAATGCTGTGCATTTTGGTTGAAATTAAACTGTACCGTACTTTGTTTATATATTTAAAAGCAGGCGGTCAATCACCTAATAAGTAAATTCGCAAGATTCTCAAACTTTTTAAATTAATAATTAAAAATTGAAAAGTTTAACTAGCCGACTTAGACCATTAATGAAGGTGTAGTTGTGTTACATTTAATTTACCATTCCTTACATTTAATTATTTGAGTATCAATAAAAGACATGTTGTATAAACATTTCAGCGTGTTTCTTTGTTATAATATATTATTAATTGTTATCAATAGGATAGTGAGTAAAACTACATATTTAACTCGAAAACGGTTTTTTTTCGTAGATACGTTTTTATGTTAATCACAAATTTAATTAGTCATTATATGCAGAAGAAACAAAATATATTCCGAATTGAATAAAAACAAATGAGATATGATTTTTTTTTATAATAATAATTATTATCTCTTGATTATTAATGTACACAAACACCGAGTATTATCGCAATGCAAATATATTATTTGAAGCAGTATGTATGTATTTTGAGCATTCAATTTTCAGAATGCCTAATCGAGTCAAATTAGAAAAGCCCTCGTGCAAGTGACACTGCGGTGTAACCTCGAGTTGTGTCGCCGTGTAACTGAATTACGCCCACCGTGTTAAACAAAATTTAAATTTAACCCCCCGCAGAGCGTCCATTCGTACGTCCAAATAACCTGTCCGACTTGGTTTGTTCATTTCGAGGCTTAATCACTTTCTGTAATCACTTCATTCATTACTACAGCCGGAAAGGGAAGTGACGTTAGTGGCATCTGACGGCGGGGACGTTAACTTTCATTCGACTATTTGAAAATAGAACCATTTGAATTAATAGGAAAATTTTAAACGCATTTTAATTATATTTATATTTTAATATTCTAGATGCTGAGTTTTATACCTAACTTAAAAACTATAATCCAAATAAAAAATCATATACGTATTAAAAAATACAAGATTATAGCGTAATAGCTCAGGGGATAAGAAGCGTGGCTACAAATACTGTGGTCATGTGTTCAAATCACACTCAAGTCAAAAATTTTTAAATTGATTTGATCGGTTATTACGACTGGGAGATCGGGAATAATATTAATAAAATCCCGATCGATCGTCTCGATCCAGGTTTACTCTGATTACCTGGATTGTGAGGTAAATACTGAGGCGATTATTAAGTCGGGCAGAGCCGCTCTGTCGGTGACCTGTGTAACTAACAATAGTTAAGATCACCGACAGACAATTAACACGTTGTTGTGTATAAAAAACCCTCTCAAAAATGATCCTTTCTAAAATTAAAAAAAAAAAAAAAAGCTCCTCGGAGCGTAAATAAATAAATAAAGATTATTTAAATAATATGAAGAAAAAAAACGATGATATATATTAAAATATCCATATTTAATAATTTAAATAATATTAAATGGTAAATTCCTAAACTCTCATAATTCATTCATTTATTTATCATTTTCATTTCGAAGTGTGTACTATTTTGTTCTATGATTTTGATTTCATTCATAGATGACTCCGGCTTTACTACATATAAATTAAATTATATTATATATATATATAGATATATTTTTAATACAATTAATTTTAAATTTTATTAGTTAATGAAATCCTTTGATTCGATTTGTTTTTATAGTTTGTATATTTATTTATTCATTTTTTATATTAAGCATAGGACCTAAGGTGTAGGGTGTATTATAATTATTGAAATAATAGTATTAAATGATAATTAGTATTAAAATTGAATACAAATTGATTCATATAGATAAAGTTATCATGGTGTGAAACAACAACCTGCACAACTATCTAACGGGCTGTTTCCCGATGGTTACAATTTTACCAGGGCCGAATTAAGATACGGAATTTATTATATAAAATTCTATTTATTGTAACATAATTACACTGATGTAGTTAAAGGAAATTGTATTTTAAAAAAAGACCCGAATAAATAGAAAATACTCCATGTAACCATAGTTGTGCAGGAATTGGCTCATTCCGTATATGATTGTAACATAAATGTAATTATAAACAAACCCTTTTGTACACATACATACATACGTGCAACCCTCTATTTTTTAGATCGGGATAGAGCGTCACCACCGATATTTGAAGGCCTGACAAGTAATCGGGACGGAACACGGAATAGATGAATTTGACAGATGCTACACCAATCTGATTCCTTTCTGGACTAATCATCTCACTCAGACTCTACGGACATGTCCCCCCCATCTTGATATTTATATTTATACATCCAGTTGTGAGGCATTCATATCGGTGGTGTTGGATAGTCATATGCGGAAAAAGTATAGAAATCCTTTTTCGTCCGATTTCTGCACATTTCTATGCATGTAACCAATATAAAGTTACCGTTTTCATTGTAATTAATAAGGTTTATATGGAACATATGATTAGGTTTTTCCTGTAATGGCAAGGCGGTGATGGTTCATGTTTTATTATTATGATTGTATATATATACAGGGTGCACTTAAACTTATTGAGAATATTTTAGGGGGTGGTAGGGTATCGCAAATATAAAAGAAAAGAATATTTTTTTTCAATTATTCTTATGATCACTTTATATACATTATTATAAAATTTTATTCGCTCATACTCAATCATACACATGAAGAAACACAAAAATGTACCTTAATGTGTGACTAATCGCGTCAGATTTGTAATACTATTATAATTTCTAGTAATCTAACTTTAGAACATGAAATACATGTATTTTAATATAACTTGATATTATTGGAGTATATTGGGTCAATAACTAATACATTTTTAATTAAAAAAATTATAAATATCTTTTTTTTTATAAATATGATTTTAAGAACAAATATATTGTGCGATATATATATTTTTAGTGTTTTAGATCTCAATAGGTATTTATTGTATTTGAAGATGTGTAATTATCGGGGGTATAATACATATTTTTGATACCTAATTCGACTCTGGCCTGTGAAATAGAATGATCATCATGATCATCATCATCATAGGCCAGACAAACGGCTGCACCAGTGGCCGCGTGGCATTGAACCCGCGCCGTCTGGGCGAAAAAACTAACATCGCGCTTCTTCCGCTTCTATTACACTATTTTGCCAATACAATGCATTAAATAGTCCCAAATATCATACAGATGTTACATTTCAAGTTAAAGATTGAATAATCAAGTTAATTAGTTAGGCTCGATATATATATATATATATATATATATATATATATATATATATATATATATATTTATTTCAATTTCTTTTTAAGTTTTTACAATGATTGATAGAACAATACATCTTTGGAAATAGACTTAGGTGTACAGAGTGTATAAATCTTTTTCCTATAACTCACATGAGAATGTTTTATATAAATTTGACATGAATACTACTAGTAAATTATAGAAAGAATGGGGAAAATATATAAAAAGCCATTTATAAATATGAAGATTAATAAATAATAACGACAATAAAAGCTATATATAAAACAAAATATAATGCTTAAAAACTAAACAGTTTGTTTGGGTAAAACCAAATTTTAGTTGAGTGGCTTATTAGGAATTTACACTGTATTTTTAAAAATAATATCATTGGTAAAATGAACTTAGGTTTCCTCGAGGCATATTTGGTTTTGTTTACATGTCTTATGATTGGATTAGTCGGGAAGTTACAAACATTAAGGGTGGATCTCTATAACCGAATGATTATTATTTTACAATTTACAATTAAAAAACGTCCTTAAATAATATGTAATTATTTACTATTTCAAACTATTATTTTTTAGAAAAAATTGACTTTAACAATGTAATGAAATCGGCTACCCAATCCATATACCAACATGATAATGGGAAATCTGTATATCTATACTTAATTGTAATCTGTATATATATATACAGATTTTTTGTATGGCGGAACTATAAATAAAGTAAAATTTCAAATTCACGAGACTAAAAATAAATTCGAATTTTAAAAATAAGTGCGTATAAAATAGACACGATATCAATTATAGCAAATTGAGGCAGTGAGTTTTGCGCAGTCATCATTAGACCGTAAAATGTTACACAGACGTAAAATACGTGCTTTATAATATCTGGCCAGACGGGTGGATACACTTTTCTAAGTCGGATGCGAAATCGATTTATGAAAAAAAAAAAAAAAAAAAAACCCATTATTGGCCGTGAGACATTTTCCGGACGAAGGTTGGTGAAGAAATGAAAGGAAATATTCGTTTTGTCGCGGGATGTTTAGAGTAGTTACAATTAAATTACAATTAAATCATAACACTTACTGGATAAAAACTTTATATATATAAACATCAAGAAGCTTGATTCTTATCAATGTCAAATTTTAATCCTTATCAACCGATCTAGTTCCTAAAAAGTGCATACTGAATCGATTAATTAAAGTCAGACAGTTTTTTTTGTATTTCTTTGTATTTCTCATAGCCTCAAAATAATGGAAAACACATTAAATCTACGTATATATCTTTCACTCGGTAAGAAGTGATTTACTTTCAAATATTATTTGTATAGATAAAAAATATTGAAATAAACTTTTATTAACAATATTGTAATATACTTAAAATGTAGGCTATTTTCATAAATGGTATACTAGAACTTAATTTTTTTATACATGGTGGACTTAAACTAACTAATAATCGATTTTTTTTTTATTAATTAATATTAAAAATAATTAATTATATTAATTACGTATAACAGACACAATAACAGTCACTACTGAGTCATTCAGTGAATCAGTTAATTCCAAGATGGTGGCTCAAACTCGATTCCAAAAACACTATTAATATTTTTAATAAATTTTTAATTAGTATATTTTTTTTAAATTATTCTTTCGATACCCTACCATCCCTAAAATATTCTCAGTTAGTTTAAGTCCACCCTGTATATGTATAAATTTAAAATGAGTAGAGGATGATGCTTTTTACGAACTATGATAAGTAGCGTGAATATAATTTTCAATCATTCTACAGATTTTAACATATTTTACGATTTGATATGAAGTAAATACACGTAGAATAATAACAAAGATACAACCAACTGATTTTGTTTAAATACAAATAATCACAGACGTTAAAAGAAACGGTGCAATGATTATGACAAGTGCACAGTGTGTATATTTTTTGCTTGTGCCGTTTTTAATACAGTTTACACAGTCGAACCGGTCGAATTATTAATTAAGATCCGGTTCGAAATAACAGTTCGATTAAAATTTGGAAGTAGTAAAAGTACAACAAAATGACCATTAGTCCACCATGGTGGTGGTTTACGTTAACGGTAATTCAATTATAACACAATGTGTGCATCGTTAATTCTTTACGTTAAAAGCCTCGCAAGCCTCGAACATTTTATTAAAATACGATTAACTATAAACGAAACTAATGCGAATAATATAATTCATTTAATAAATACAATTATTTAATACGCCACATCCCAATAAATCGTTTTAACGTGACAGATTTAGAAGTTAAATTAAAAATACATGCAAGTAAACAACGTTTAATTCAGTGTTTTTTAACCGTCTTTAATCTAACGAAATTTAAAAAAATGGTATCATAGGTCCAAAATGTTCTGATCGGATGGTTATTAATTTTTTTTTTTACTATTATTATTAATAAGAAAGCTTTTTTGAGAGGGTTTTTTAGACACAACAACGTGTTAATTGTCTGTCCGTGATCTTAGCTATTACTAGTATAATCAGTACTTACCTTACAATATAGGAAATTAGAGTAAACCTGGATCAAAACAATCGATTGGGATTTTATTAATATTATTCCCGATCTCCCAGTCGTAATAACCGACCAAATCAAATAAAAAAATCTTGACTTAAGCGGGATTTGAACCCATGACCACAGTATTTGTAGCCACACTTCTTATCCCCTGAGCTATTACTCCGGTAATTATTATGTTAAAATGAACTCTTTCTTCATAATGAAATTAGGTTAATTTGGATTATTAAATTATATTTAAAATATGTCTCGTTAAATTGAATGTATGCATAATTCCAATTATAATATTTTATGCGATGCACAAACTGCTAAATAAACATTATTCTAGAGGAAGAAAAGTATGTTATAAAACTTCAGGTAGTAATTATTTTATCGAATTACGTAAAAAAAATAAGGATAAATTAATATTCTCATGTAGAATTGAAGAACGGAACGGAAAACGAGAAAGTGGATCGGATGTGATCTTAAAATAAAAATTGATATTTTTTCTGCTTTCAAATTCATTGTGTAGGTTTTTTGTAAGTATAAATTATATATAAGTCAAGAATTGTTTTAAGGGACAAGGGTTTTTTACAAATTAAATTTATTGTTGACTTCTTCTTATGATTCTTAGGTTCTTCTGACTGATTCCTAGTTTTACAATGCATCCTTTGTTTGGGTATAACTTAACTCAACAACACAACAAACAAAGTCTCGTCAATCTATTCAATTATTGAAAGCACTGAAAGTCCACTTTGATTGGCAGACTTGTTAAGCTTTCTGTGGCCTCACCTGTAATTTGACCCTCAGGCAATCTCTTTTATCCAGCCCTATGGAGTACCTGATGCAGGATGATCCCTGTCATAAACTCCATACAACGAGGGATTGACAGTTATCATGATGCTATGCAGACACCTCTCCAAATATATTAAAGCAGTAGTGATGACTGTTACATTGTGATGATTAATTAAACATAAATTGTTTCGTATTGCGCACAATGCCTTACACCGTGTGCAAAATTAAGTTTATCGAATGGATAATTTAGATTATAACGGCATGAATATCATTTTGCAATCCAAAAAATATACAAAATAAATTTATAGTAACGGAACACGTATACAATATGTATATGTGCTAATGAATAGAAATAATAACGTGTTGCACTTTCTAGTACGTTTAAATTTGATGCAAAAAATATTCACCGTTGTTGCTTATATGGGCGATGATCTTATATCGATGTGCCAATTATTGTGAAATAAGTACTGAGCATGTAATGTTAAATAAATATATATATATATATATATATATATATATATATATATAACTATATATATATATATATATATATATATATATATATATATATACTATATGCTATATATATATATATATATATATATATATATATATATATATATATATATATTACCTATATAAAACATGAGTTACCTGGCAAACATTATACTGTAAACATCTCCCTTCATATCTTCAGTTATATTTCACAGTAAAATGGGTAAATGCATTGTTACTACATGTCATATGGACTCAAACATACACTCAAATACATCTAGGCTCACTTTTTACCAAAGATTACTTCTTTAACATGTTTAAAATATTATTGCGTTTTAATCGCCGAAGTATTGTCATAGCCACTCTCAGAGGTCACTAGAAATGTGTTGAGTGAGGGAGACACACTTATGCCTTTATCGAATAGGAGAGAAGAGTACACGGGATAAACAAAATTGCACAGATTATTTATATGCAATGCGATATCTATGAATTGGTTGAAGTAATAATTAACGATAAAAAAGCCGCATACATAGTGATTAAATATGTCCTTAAATGTTTCCTTTTATTTCATAGACTAATTGAAGGCAATTTCAAGTGTACAATGTTATACTTTTTAATAGAGTACACATTTTTTATGGGGTTTCCGCAACATGAGTCGCAAACTCGTTATCGTGCGCATTCCTTTAAGTATGTACATATATTGAGTGAGGTAGTTTCCCAGACCACCACACAGATGTGAGTCCTTCAGAACCCCTTTTTACGGTAGACACATCCTTAATTTATTTTTAAAAAAAATTCTATCGGACTAGTTTATTCAATATAATAAAACTCGTATGTATACAATTTCATTTAATTGGATATTTTACACATAAATGACCTCTCAATCTGAAAAAATATCTAGAAATATCAGAAAGAAGCTTCTGATCTGCTCTACCACATCTAATTGGCAAACTCTTCGTATGTAATTCACCGTGTATTATACTTTATGGGTTAAGCCAAACCAAGCATTGAGGAAAATATACGTTAACCTGAAATTATGAAGTTTTAATACCCACTCTTATCTAATCCGACATGATATCTAATCAAACTATTACCTAATTCAGTATAAATGAATATACATTAAGACAGATATTGAGTAATCTGATCTGATACCGGCTTCATAATAATCTTTGAAATATTAGCATTATAATTAATTTGTCTTGGTGTGTTTGTCACATTCACACGTCAAGGAACCCATAATTCACGCTAAGCGGACCAATTAAATGTAATTGTACCTATACAAACAACAACTCGCTGAATATATAATAATTCCTAATACATCCAAGAGAAGATAAGATTTATTAGATACGTAGATAAGTGCTCGTATGTGTGAAAACGGTATATTTTTTCCCTCCGGTCGAAGCGGTTAGTTGCCGATCTTTAAAGTACTGTTATCTATTTGTTCGTATTAATAACTTATAAGAGATAATAACATCATTCATTCTTTAATACACGGTTAATCAATCGTTGGCAGTAATACAAATTGACCAGAATGTAGCATTTTGAATTGGGCATACTTGTACGATTCTGGAACAACAAAATAGTATCTGGTGATTGGAACGTGTTCATTAAGGTTTGGTATTTGCTAAAAGTATCAACGATAATTACCGCGGTGAGGGTTAAACAAGCCTCCCGCATTATTCTACCTGAATTACCTGCCATACTTCAACAGGGTGACTAACTGATTTGCAATTTCAATATTTGAACGAGTAAATAGATTATCGATTCAAGACAGAGCCAAAGCCAGCGTCACAAACACTGAAAATAGTTTCAACTAAATGTTTCAAGTCGCATATTTTAAAGAACCCTTGGGCATTCTTTTGGACAGAATCCAAACTTGTAAGATTTAAATGCATAATTATTCTCACTTTTGGAAAGAGCTTTACTTCACTCTAATAAGCTTTTCAATAGACATAGAATTAAAATAATTATCAACGACCTTGCTGCACATGTTACGAGCGTGTGAAAGTTCAGTCCTACAATATTGTTTGATTCATTGTCTTGGCCACTATTTTCCCATATATCGGAAGAAAAGCTACACCTTGGATGAATACATTATATTACCATTATAATCTCGATAAGAAAAATACATAGATAATCCACAACGGCTTAAAAAAAATCTTAAACTGTGAACCAATGATTAATAAAACAAACCCATACTTTTGTATACATAGGTACGTTACCTAATAATCCTATTATCTATAAATAAATATTAAAGTACATTATTTGAATTGATATAGTGGAATAAAAAGTATAATAAAAATAATATCAGCCCTCTTGTTATGAAAATGTAACACTCTCTCATTTAAACGCATTTATAGTAAAAATACTCCTTATGTATTTAAATGAATCAGTCGTTATTTTAACTAGGATACAGTTTAAAATGTGCAAGTTTTACAATACAAAATTTAAGGCAATAATTGTATTAATGAAACATTTTTTGAATATTGCCATTATTTACCAGACACTTGGAATAAATTTAAATTGTTGTATAACACTAAAAAAACATCCGACGTATTCAATATAAGAGTGTTTTGGTGAGTTGTACTAAATTTGTACGTGTACGAATAGCTTGGTAGTATTTATGTACACGCATTCGTACCACACGCACACATTATTATATTGAATACGGCAAAACTGTCCCTTGAGGTTAGGTTAATTTTCTGAGATAATTTGTCTATTTAACTTAAGATGATCACATGCAAGAATGGTCACCCATGTAAATGGAGGCAATGAATCGATTATCAATTATCCGATTGACATGCACCCTTATGATCTAATAGAGCCTGTCTGTGACACGTATAAGTAATCTTTGAGGGCTGTTATTTGTTGTAAGCATAATCGGAACCCTGATTTGAAGGGTGTCATGTAAACCCCGACTACGTGATTTGATTACAGGTGGAATTCGAACGCATCAATCAACTGACGATTGAGCGTGCAATTTGCATATACAATAATATGTGGATATGTTCATATATATATATATATATATGTATGTACAAGTACTCTAACTCTAACCATCGGACACTTCATTAAGGGCTTAGAACGCCGAATACAAATTGAGTAATATTAAACCGAATATGCGTACACTAAACACCGCAATACCAAACCAATACCACACACAAACATCTAAATCCGATTGAAATTAATTATAAAACAATCCATTGTGTCTAATCAGATCATCTTGGACCATACGCTTAATTCAAATAACTATTCACTCACTCGTACATCTGAATTTTAATGACTTATTTAACTAAACTCGACTTCAATCAAATGTATAAGGTATAAATGATATATCTACACCATTTCATTAAAAACAATAATAAAATTAATTTACCAAACGTCTCAATTCAATGAATCTATTATATTGAAACAAAAACTTTGCAATAAAACACTTTGATTTAGTTACGATGGTTTGACTTCGTTCGTGTTAAAATAAGCCACATTTAAAAGAACTAAAACAGACATAAGGAGGTAAATGTAACCTAAGTCGGTTAATAAATCTAGTGAGTATTCTAAATATATTTTGATATCAATAATTTTTAATAGATGTTAATATAGATAGTAGTCAAAATAAAAGATTATAAGAAATATGTTAATTTGTATTTTTTTAAGGACTTTTCAGAGGCTTCTTTTTCATCATCTTTCAGAGTCTCAGAACTATAAGTTACTACTCAGACTCCTTAAAAAAATTACAAATTAACACATTTCCTATAATTTTATATTTTGACTACTATATGTATTAACATGTCTATTAAAAATTGTTGATTTCAAAAAAATATTTAAAATACCCACTAGATTCATTAACCGACTTGGGTAGTCGAAAGTACTCAGACTCCTTAATAAAATTACTGTAGAATTTACAAATTAATATATTTCTTTAAAGTATGGAATTCCACCAAGAAGTCGACACTGTCAACAATATAATATTATAACTTAAGATTATTGTTAAACTAAATTTAATCTCTTTTATTATATAATAAAGATGGTTTTAAATTTTGAAGGTATTGAAATAGATAAGTGATCATTGAAAACATATTTAAGATTACATTCTTTATGCTCAAGCACAATGCAAAGTAAATAAAAATTATTCACAAATAGTACATATATCTAAAAAAAAATATATGAATGATATAACGTGTATATTGTGATGATATTCATATTATCATTGCGAAGAAATCAAACTTCATTTTGAGTTTCAAGAGCAACTGCCCGTATAATATATTTTTAACGACCGACACAATCCAAGCTCTAGATACATCAATCACTTATTTATGAAAATGTTTGTTTAGTTGATTAATCAAATTTAAAAAAAATACATCTCACTGCGAATATTCCGTTCAGTTATAACATCTGCAATCCATAATCATCTAAGCGGATTGTATTTAAAAAAAAAACCCTCGCCTATTAAAACAGTAATAATGACGGATTGAAAATTTAAAACAAACGAGGCGATTGTTCACTTACACAATTATGCTTTTAATTACTGAATTGTCTGCGTGTAATTGTGAATATGTAATGCGTTTTATTGGATCCAATCACGTAAATTCACACATTGTTTACTAACTATTATGTATAAATCATTCATTCATAGGTAAAACCAAACTACGCTCATTATTTTAATTAACAAATTGCTTTTTCGCATTAATATTTGCACTCGCTCGTTCTAAATTACATTCGCTCGAAAGTAGCCCGAATTTTATAAATCCACTTTTGAATTATGACCAACATACGACCAATCAAATTATATTAACTAAACTTTGACATTTGTACACTTGCGATAAAAAACATGTGAAACAATGCATCAAATTACATTTTGAAAAAATACATGGTTAGCTAATATATTTCTTTTTTTTTTCTTCTGCAAACTAAACTTTAATCACGCACAGAAGCGAGATAATTTACAAATGACTGTGATTGGTCAAGCTTAACACTGTAATATCATAATATTACAATCTTACCATATCATCAATCACAGCCGTTTGTGATAAGTTAGTTCAGCTGTTCGTATGTTAAAAATGTAACTTCTGCTCTACATATAAAAGAAACAAGGAGTGGGTATTTATTTTTATGGGGTGAAGGGTCTGCGAATATCTATTTTAATCAAAATAGTTTTAACATAATCAATAAATTTTAATGAAATCAAAATAAATTACTTTCTAAATAATGTTAGTATGTCATTGGTTTTACGCATGAGCTGGTATAGCTAACTGTTAAAGTACTGATTTGTAGACCAATAAATCGTTATATTAGTAATAATTATCATCGTTTGGCATAAATAATTCATCAAATCTATTCAGAGTGTAATATTGATATTATAAGGAATTGAATAGAGCTGTGGGGCAAGTGCAAGTAACGGAAGGCATTCAAAAGTTAATGACTCGACTTGCGATACTAAATGCATTTCTCAACTAATTTACACCTGTATTAATATAATATAACATGTCATTATACAAAACAAAAGGTAAACTTGATAATGTCAATTATTACTTCAAGTAGGCTGTATAATTTAATTCATTTGACAAGATATTATACGTGATTCGTATTAAGAGATTTATTTTAAAAATATTTGTTTCGTACTTAAACAAAATTTAACGTGCTATATGACGAGAGGAAAATTGGGAATAGAATTTCAATTCATATTTTCTCCAATATACTGGAGTGTAGTGTAAATACTGTTGCTATCATTATGTTAGATAGAGTTACCATTTCAGCAAACTGTAATAGTTAAATAGATCACCAATAGGCTAAATTCATATAAATCTTCAAACAAACTAACACAAAACTCCACAAAAAAAAATTTACTTTTACAGCAATATTTATAGTATATAATTAACAAGTCAATAAATTAAACCAACCTGTAAATAAGGTAAGTAAGGGAAGTAATGCAGTGGTCGTAAACGCACCTATGAAGGAATGTGGATTCTTTAGTATGTATAATTAGCGGAACCTAAGTTACATTGCGGTTCTTTTACGACCACCAAAGGTTCAAATTCCCTCAATTTAGATACAAAGTTACAATAAACCCCTCAAATACTACGATATAAACTCGCAATACGTCCGTATTTTCATATTTATGCATTAAAGTACGTTTGTAATAAATCAAAATTATATCTCTTTGACATTTATCTTGAACGTGAACTGTAAATTTAGTACCTAAATCTGAAACTTTGTAACGAATCGTTAAAAGTACTTGCATGTTAGACCCGATGACCCCTTAACTGTAGTCTGTAGACGCATATTAAAATAAATAGATTTAAAGATACTAGGCAAAATATTAGATAGAATATTTATTCCAAATTTAATCCTTTTCGCCGATAAATAAACGAATGACAGCAAAAATGAAAAGTACGCAATCCAATCGAGTTACATTTTTCTATAATCCAACTTGCTTTTCAATGAAATTTTCACCGCAAATCCCTTTTGTCACATTCGATATTGAAAACGCTATCAGATTTATGGTCAGTCAGTCATAAGCCAAAATTGATAGTTCAGCCGCCACTATTACAAATGTGTTTAATAATGTTATATATATTTAACACGCGTGTAAATATTTTTTGGAAATATTGATGGCGTGGAAGGAAAAAAAATGAACAACCGCTAGTCTCAGTTAATTTAAAATTCAAAACAGGCTATATGTAAATACATATACATGGGCGATAGTCGCAGGTCCTGCAACTTTTTTTAATAATCAATCATACACATTAAGTTTATATAATAAAGATTATTTGCTTTGAATACAACAGGGGGATGAAAATTCATCCCCAGCGTAGACATCTATTGGTTTCAGTCTAAACTACAAAGGGTTGGGGGGTAGAAACCATGAAATTGTTAAACAAATTACTAAAGCGTGGCGTAAAGTGTTGATATGCAAATTAATATATTTGGAATTTTTAGTAAATTAAGATTTAAGTTTTGTTTATATAAAAAATATTCCATATTTTTTTCAAAACCTATGATTTCTTGTAAAAGGTTCTAATCGATAATCTAAACATTGAATGTACTAAATAATAAATGATTTAGAGCCACTGGTTTAAACCTTTTGACGTCGTAACTATGTTACATAAGCGAATAGCAAGCAGGAAAGGGTAAAAGCGCATTCGTATAGTTCTTGTAAAAAATACTCCCACATTGCCAAAATAGCCACACACACATACTTTTTGGTCATGTTGCTCTTTCAAATTAGACCAACACTTGTAAAGTTAAAATTTCAACACCTACAGACACACCTGATGCATACCAGTATAGTTTTTTCAATTATTCACACTTCACATTCACAGACTACTATCTTGAATTTTGAAATCTTGATTATCTGAAGATTTTTCATTGAATAGGAAAACAAACCTACCTAAAAACAAACATTTTAAATTGAATCTTATGAATGCTGCAGATAAATATCCTGTCTGTAACCGGGAATAGTATAGCATTTCAATTGTGAAAATGTAACCTCATTAATGTAGATAATTTCATCAGCTTATCTTAAACTCTCTGAGAATATTTTAGGGGGTAGTAGGGTATCGAAAAAAATAATTGAATAATATTAATAGTGCTTTTGGAATCGAGTTTGGGCCACCATCTTGGAATCAACTGTTTCTCTGAAGTACTCAGTGATGACTGTTACGTGCATATTGTGTCTGTTGTACGTAATTAATATTATTAATTATTTTTTAATACTAATTAATTTAAATATATAAATGATATATTTTTTCGATTATTATTACGATACCCTACCACCCCATAAAATATACTCAAAAAAATGACATATTTAAAAAAGAAAAAAATAATTAATAAAATCAATAGTGCTTTTCGAATCGAGTTTGGGCCACCATCTTAGAATCAATTGATTTTCTGAAGTAGGTACTCAGTAGTGACTGTTACGTGTATATTGTGTATGTTATACGTAATTATTAATATTAATTATTCTTTAATATTAATTAATTTAAAAAAATATATTTGATATTTTTTTCGATTATTCTTACGATACCATCCCCTAAAATATTCTCAGTTAGTCAAACTCCACCCCGTATAAGATAACCAGGAATAAAATACATATTTACAAAGCAATATAAAGAATATTCATCTTACGAAACATTTGTAAAAAAAATCTGTAAATATTTTATAATAGTTTTAGAAAGTGGAAAAACTAGTATAGGTGTAAGTTTTTCATGAATATTATTGTGAAATTTATACTTTGAATATATTGGATTCCGCGTTATTTTTATATAATTCAATTACTTAATTTTATTCCTTATTTACTAGGTATTAACTTTTTATTTTGTTTTTTTATTTTCCTTAGGTAATTAATTACAGTTATAATTAAGTAACTATAATGTATTTTGATCAATCGTTATTGAAATAATTTTTATGATATTTAAAATCGTATACAAAATTATATACAAAGATATCATTATGTTTAAACTTTTTTATTTTATTTATTTATCAACGCCCCGAGGAGATTTTTTTGAGAGAGTTTTTTGTACACAACAACGTGTTAATTATCCGACAGAATCCAGGAAATCAGAGTAAACCCGGATCAAGACGATCGGTCGGGATTTTATTAATATTATTCCCGATCTCCCAGTCGTAATAACCGATCAAAAAATCTTTTTAAAGATTAGATCAAAATACTTATGTTTCCAAAGGAACTCTATACACCTACGAACTTTCATTTATTCTCCTAATAGAGAATACACAACATATAATAAAATGCACACACTCCCACAACATACACTTAAAATCCGCAATCTGGTGCGTAAGGAAACTCGTTTCGATCGAAACCTAATGACATTTAAAAAGGAGAATGTTTCAAACGAGCATCGTAAAAATGCGTTTCGATGATTTGCGACCTAGGCGCGTTTATCGGTTGTATAGTGCACAAGCCAAATTATATAAAAATAAATAAATGTGTGTGTGTGTTTTAAGTTACAAAAATGTGGTGTCGGATTGCATATCAGCCGTGACGACATTTGCATACGAGAGAGAATTGACATGTCTTGGAAAAGAAAAAAAAAATAGAAAACACACGTTTCGCACAAAATTTATTCCCAACGTGACATACTTATCTAGTAAAAGTTCGTAGTTTTAAAATCTAATATGCTAAGTAAAATGGGATGATTATTCGAAAAATGCCAACGAACTCATTTATCATAAATTTCAACCGAGATTCTCTTGACACTATAGTGCAAGCATATATATATATATATATATATATATATATATATATATATATATATATATATATATATATATATATATATATATATATTATAATATTACATAAAACAACTTTAAATTGGTTATACATTATTTTTATTAAATGCGTTTTAGTGTCAGTGAAGTGACATGGTGGCTCTGCCTCAGTATTTACCTTATAATCCAGGAAATCAGAGTTAACCTGGGTCAAGACGATCGATCGGGATTGTATTAATATTATTCCCGATCTCCCAGTCGTAATAACCGATCAAATCAATTTAAAAATTCTTGACTTAAGTGGGATTCCAACCCATTACCACAGTATTTGAAGCCAAGCATCTTATCCCCTAAGCTATTACTCTGCTTTAAAAAATTAAATTTAATACTCGTACATATTATGTATATACAGAGTGGTTTTGAACTATCTGAGAATATTTTGGGAGGGTGGTATCGCAAGAATAAGTAAAAAATATATAAAATTTAAAAATTTAATAATGCCTTTGGAATCGTTTTTAAGCCACCATCTTCTCAGCTGTTTAAGAACTAAGTACTAAGTAATGACTGTCTGTAATATTTTTTATGTTTAATGAAGAAAATATGAATTTTTCGCTTATATTTGCGGTACCCTACCACCCCCTGAAATATTTTCGATTACATAATTCAAGCCCACCCTGTATATACGCTTATTTTTTACTTGTTGGATATTTGTTTTTTCTTGTATTTTTATAAATTAATTAGCGATCTGCTTTCAATTGAGAATGAGAAGAACAATTGACTTTTACGACTTTATTGAAAGCCTCTTAAGATAATTTACTAAATTTTTATGAATATTGCCCGTTCGTAATTATTAATTACTCGATTGGGTGACTTTACTTCATAATGCCTTCACTCGGAAAATCAGAGTAAACCTGGATTAAGACGATTGGTTGGGTTTTGTTTGCAGTAGCCGATCGAATTAATTTTATTTGTTTTCAATTCGAGCAGGATTCGAATACATTATAAAATATCGGTACACTATTAAGTATTGAAAACATTTTTAAACTTTTCATCCTTGGAAGTTATATGACGCATGTTTTGCTTTGTGAAGCCCTGGTGGTAAAAAGTGCATGGATTATGAGTTTTAGTTTACATTTTGCATAGAATTGCGTAACACAGAACGCCTGTATAATATTTTCCAAAATTTAATTGCGCGGGCGAAGATTCCGGTTGAGATTGCGTAAGGCTACACTTTTTGGGCGAAAAAAATATTGTTAAAAAAAAGCAGACTGGCGATGCGAAGACTTGCAGTCGATTGCCAGGGTTCAGGGACGTCTACCGCCCATCTTTCTTCAGTTTCGGCAGCTCATAAAAAAACCAGCTTAGAACGCAATAAAGCCTTAGCCAATTTCAAAAGGCTATCTATACAACCGACCACAAAACCATTCATATATAATAGCCCATCGCTGCAATCGCGAATGTGTGTATAAAAAATGACTTCATACCACTCACGGTAACAACAAATATAATCAAAGAGTAATTTTCACACAAAAACCAAGTCTTGATTCACTTTACAACCGCCATTATTACTTTTAAGTTTATATTTCCTGTTCATTTTTAAGTACACCGTATTTATGCATTCCTTTTGAAAATCAAGCTTGCATTTTATAGGCAACAAGTCAATAATCAACAAGCTTCGTAAAACTACATTTAACTGTGCAAATGAACATTCATTGAAATAACCAACGTCAATTAAAGTAAGTGTTCTTTGGTTGATAAATTCAGAATATAAAACACCAACCAGAACGAATCCTGTATTTTTAAATAACTGTAGAGGCAGTTTACCAAATTTTTTAAATAAGGTTCTAATAACGATTTTTTTCACGGATACGTTTGCTATGTGATACTTACTTATCATATTAATAATCACAGCCTTTTGCGGCAAAAAATGTAAATCAATCGCACCGTGTGATTTTAATTCACAAAATTATAGTATTGATTTTAATCCATTTTAATTAATGTCATATCAGTTATATGATATACAAATAATGTCTCATAGTGATAGTGGTTGCATAACAGAATCTAATTTGTGTTCAGGCAGTGTATCCTATAACCACTGGACACATGTAACCTGCAATATTTGCATTTACATACGTTTGTGTCTTTGTTAACTATAATAGAATTACACTGCCAAACAATATGTCATTAGTTTGATTATTGTTTTGATATTTTGGACACATTTCATTTTATAGAAAATAGCATGCAGCGAAACCGCGCGTTTGGATTACGAACGAAATTTCTCTTAATTTCGCTTAGTTTGCAATCAAATATTCTAATGCATATGTAAAATACCCCATTACCCGATTTCGTATACCAAATGAGGAATACTGATAATAATTCAAATTCTATAAAACCCAATCAATTTTTCGAGAAAAATAATTGCCATTGATTTTTCATTTACTAACAACCATAAAACTTGTATGTGATGATTTTTATATAAAGGATGGGTATAGTAATTTTAATAATATATATAATTGTCTAAGGTGTGTGTATGTTATATGTCTGTGCGGATCCATGAATCAACCATCAGTGTTACCAGATGGAAGAATATTATTTCATATAATTATTTTACTACAATTAATACATATCTAAAATCTCGAAACAGGTATTTTAATGATAATAATATTAAATCAATTTCAAAATAATATTATAGATATTAAATAATGCATAATAGATGAAAATCTCAAAAAACAGTATTTATCGAGCTTTTTAAATATTGGGATGTGTGTTGTCGTCATATGAAAACCGTATTAAATTATTTTATTTATAGCCAATTTACTTTGAAAATTCAAACATCTTCTGGATGAAAAAATAAACAACTTATTACTGTCCTATTAAAAAACCAAGCAGAACATACAAAAAAAATTAAAAAATTCAAATTTCAATTAAAATTACCCTAGTTATATGATAAATTATTTGACTTTTCCAACACTTTGGGTCACCTACCGTATTTGGGCAACCATATTTATTTACGGAAATAATATTAATTAAATTGAATTGTCGTTCATATGATTCTATATTAAAAATGACCGTTACTTACATGACGCCTGTTGGGTGCATTTTTTTTTTAAATATTAATATTTGGAATTAAATAATATTTCAATGTATACATTTTTACGGTATTATATTTTTTAAGATGGACCGGACCTGTCGAACGACTTATAATATTTTTCAAAAAACGGTCACAAACGATTGCCGAGTATGAAAAGGAGTTAGTCTCACAATGGAGTCAATTAGTGAAAGCCTCCTGGAGAAGCGTTTAGCGCATTACATAGACTTTAATATGAATATGCATAGGCAAAGTGAGATGATTCGAGGTTTATAAATTAAAGACGATGATTGTGCAAAAAAACTCCATTGAAAACTATAAATCTGTCTCCGACAAAGTGGTAGTCGGTTCAAGTATTACCTAGACACATGTAAACGAACACAAAAAAAAATCAACAGCAAATACCCGATCTTAAGGAGTTCATATTTTATGTAATTGTTTGAGCAATATTAATTTAAATAGAAAATCTTTGTTGGCACAAAAGTTTTATTCAATTGCAAAGTACCACAAATAAGAGTCATTATAAATTCGGTATTATTTAATTTGTATTTTCGTGAATAAACTGCAGAGCTCATTAATGTTTTTATTGTGAAAAATAAGCCGCATTAAAGGCATTTCATTGAATATTCATAAGGTGCAAAATATCAAGGTAAAATATTTGTGTAATTATGTGAAAAATCACAAAACAAACGAATTTATCAATAAACGATTAATTAAAACTTTATTTGCCCTTTTGAAAGCAAAATAATATTTAGCACTTCACCTTTTCCGCCGATTTCCACCTGACGCATATTTTAAAACGAAATTTATGCAAATTTATACATGGCACACTGCGAAATATTACATTTTAATTTTTTTAACACGATATAAGTTTTTTTTGTTTTTTTATTGTAGGTATGCGACACCTTGCACTTTACAGCTTTTGAATAATTAACTTTTAAAATCAACGATGATCTCAATAGTGCGTAAATGTATGCGATTTGATGACACAATATATGTTGATATAAAATATGTACGAAAGATTAGCATTTGTATTGAATTTCAGATTTAATTTTTAATTGTGTAAAGATTAAAGAGCTGTAACTGGAAAATTCACGTCATCTTATTCCAAAGAAAAAGTACAGAAAATATTACGTATCCTTATATAATGAATAACTCGAATATTTGAATTAAAAATTAAAATAATGTTTAACGAAAGTCTTGGCTAATTTACAAAAGTAAGGGCAAATTCAGTCGATGTTGTATGAATGGAAATAATTGTGTAAATTCATATGCCTATCGTAACGTGAGTCCAAAAATACTATGAATTGTAAGGTGGTATCGTTTAATAAGTGTTGTGGTGTGACCAATCAGATCGTTTCGCGGTATATTTTTATTTTTAACGACGTAAACAACGTGCTGCATTATCATCAATTGAGATTCCTCGTAATATTTTAATAGTATTGCAGCAAAATACAATATTTAATACGTATCTATACAGGGTGGAATTAAATGAGAATATTTTATGATATCGAGAGAATAGGTGAAAAAATATATTAAATTAAAAAAATATCATATATTATTAATTAAAAATATCAATTGTGGTTTTGGGATCAAGCTTGGGTCAGCTTGGAATCAGCTGTATCTGTGAAGTACTCAGTAGTTACTGTTGCGTGTATACTGTATCTGGTAAATACGAAATAAATATTTTTATTAATAATAATAAAAAAAATCGCTTATATTTACGATACCTTTATATTTACGATTAAAATCTCTCTACCCTCACTAACTCAAAAAACGGTGGGGTGTATAAAAAATGTTTTTAAACAAATTTGTCACGAATTTGATGGTCTCCAATGTCAAAATCATGGGAGTCACAGAAAACGGGATAATCTTTAAAAAAAAGACAACTTTTAGAATACTGAACTAAAGGCGTTTGAAAAATTACAACTTCTATGCTCAGATTCCGAGGTTTGCCTATTTTTCTCCCTAATTTGACTGAGCTATATCCATTAGATTATTTATTTATTTGATTGTACTTAAATGTATAAGTCATCTCGCGTCACACAGACATTCGAATCTGCATATTTTATTAGATTTTGTTAAATATACCAGCTTATAAAATTATACAATTACCAGCGTAATAGCTCAGAGGATAAACAGCGTGGCTACAAATACTGTAGTCATGGGAGATCGGGAATAATATTAATAAAATCCCGATCGATCGTCTTGATACAGGTTAACTCTGATATCCTGGATTGTAAGGTAAATACTGAGGCGATTATTTTAAAATATTTAAGGATCGAATTTTTTTTCAGTTCAAATAATATCACCCGACTTATCATTTATGATTTAGAGCAAGAATACAAGAAAACCGCATTAGGTTTTTAATGTAATGGCAAGGTGATGATGATTCATGCTTTCCTTTTATGATTTTATATATATATATATATATATATATATATATATATATATATATATATATATATATATATATATATATCATCATCATCATCATAAACACTCCAGTTCAGTGATGAACCAAGGCTTTCCCGCACCAGCATCTTCCACTTAATACTCCTCCAGTTATTAATTCCTAAACTCCTAACTACCTTATAGAACTCGTCCGCCCACCTTAGCCTAGGTCTACCCTGCCTTCTCTTACCCACAGGCTTGCTGGATAGTATTTCCGATACTATCCCTCCTGCTCTTTAACCCAACCTAATGTTAAAGCCCTAATAAACTGCACTACGTTCACGCTCTTATATAATGAGTAAATCTCATCGTTCCGTCTAATTCTAAATAGACCCAAGATCCTCCTAAGAATATATATATATATATATATATATATATATATATATATATATATATATATATATATATATATATATATATATATATATATATATATATATATATATATATATATTAATTAGTTAGCAAAATAGTTTCACATTGATGATAGTCAATGCCTATACATACATATATTAGTTTCTAATTGTAATACACGTATGTATCGTATTCGTAAGTGCCCTCTCTTTCCGTACATAGCTCATAGGTTTGGGTGCGGTGCTCGTAAGGCGTGGGTCGTTATGACCTCCGGCTGTGGTGGTGTAGAAGTGTAGTGTAGTGTAGTGTAGTGTAGTGTAGCCCACTTCTTCATCTCCTCTCTATTCTGTTCTGCTTACTAGTCTGCCTAATATGTCCGTCTACTTTCACTATTTTTTGCGACTCGTCCCGGGCCAAGGGAAATCTGGTTTAGGCGGTTTCGCAAAAGGTCCATCGACGACGTTGTGAATAACAAACGTGGCGATTTCAAAACACGAATCACCCGACATCGTTTTTTAAATTCGCAAATACGACCTATAAGTATTAGCTTCAAACCATCGATCGCCTGGAAATTGTAATCTTGATAGACTCAACACAGCAGAAACAAGTCGTCGTGTTTAATAATAAATGTCTATCGATGATAAATTACAGACGGAAACGTTTCTCGGTAGCTATGAATTATTGAAAGCCATTTTACAAATCGATGTAAAAGCAATAATATATAAGGACGACATGCTTAAAATAACGTATTTTATTTCCAAAAAATACCCACGTGATTTTTATACACACACTTATATATACATATATATATATATATATATATATATATATATATATATATATATATATTTTTTTTTTTATATCGTGACGCCTTCCCTATTGGCGGGAGTCCCTTTATAAGGGGTTGGCCAGGCCACCTTGGCCTTTACGGGAGAATATAGTAGAGATGGTTTCCAAGGCCACCACACAGCAATGAGTACTTAAGATCTAGTTTGCTAAGCTAGATCTACCAAGTGACTCCGGTGCCGTGAATCGAACCCGGGAGTCTTCACTCACGAATCCGTTACACTAACCACTGGGCCACAAGGCGGCTCATATATATATATATATATATATATATATATATATATATATATATATATATTTGCTAGTACATTTCGATTTATGTAAACTAATTCCCAACACCGATAACCCTCGACACGTGACGCCACCAACTGTTACTATACAAAATATACGTTAATAATTTTAAGAATTTCATCAAACGATTATGCTTGTACTTTTATAAAAATAGATACACTCATTATGACGTCTAAATTTAGCACGTAGTCGTGAGTTAATATCCTATACCATTGTATTGATGTGAAATGTTTTTATCCGCTTTGTGCTATGAGTAGTTCATTATTGTAACAAGTATGAGGCCTTAAAAGCTATATTAAAAAAATCATCAGATGTGAGATCAGGCGATAGTTCTTTTATATACTATGATAAAAATTAGGGGAAGTAAAGAAATAAAAATATGCGTGTTTTTTGCAGATACATTCTATTCTCCTTGAAACTACAATCTATCCCTATATTAATTTTACGGCTATATGGCGAAGTTTTATCAATAAATATTGACAAAAAACCTCGATATAACTAATTTTTGCTCGTTTGTCTTGGTTATTTCCGATAGACGTTTTAAATAGTATTAAGGATAGCACAAGACCAAATGACAAAAATAGTTTTCTTTACATTTGTTACAACTTGGATATTATTTTTTAATAGATTTAATTCGAAATGAATATGATTCTGAGCCTTTTTTTATAAATTTTTGTAAAAGTAATATTCTAAGTGAACTTTAATATCTTTGGATACAGTATTTATCTGCAAATCTTACAGTTTGCTGTGTACAATAATTAAATGTTTATTTAATATGGTAAAAAAAAATCCTGTACATGATACCATTTTACATAGAGTATTCCTCAATCAATAATAAATTCAGCACACTTTACCTGTTATTCACCATTAACCATAGATAATAAAGCTTAGATAAAAGATAGATATTGCATTGCATATAAATAATTCGTGTCAATTTCGTGTAAACGCGTATTTTTGCACTCTTCTTTCCTATTCGATAAAGGCATAAGTGTGTCTCCCTCACTAAACACATTTCTAATGACCACTGAGAGTGGTTGTGACAATACTTAATAATATTTTAAACATGTCAAAGAAGTAGTGTTTGGTAAAAAGTGAGCCTAGATGTATTTGAGTGTATGTTTGAGTCCATATGACATGTAGTAACAATGCATTTACCCATTTTACTCTGAAATATAACTGAAGATATGAAGAGAGATGTTTACAGTATAATGTTTGCCAGGTAACTCATGTTTTTGGCTACTTGATCTACTTGAACTAAACACGCATTTAGCCACTCATGCGACGGCTGTCATAGGGGATAATTAAGAATATATATATATCTATTCCAGGATAGAAGATTTTATTATAATATGATTATTACAATAAAAAGGTTCGAGTGGGCCGAGCTGTGCGTCAAAACACAGCACACGTGTACCACTACAAACACAACAGCGCCATGTGTGTGTGTGTGTAGCGAAATTTGGCACACGCACACACTCACGCCGAGGAAAACTTGCGCGCGTGTATTGATGTATGTGTGTGTACACTTGCCTACACCACTACACGCGCGCAAAGTTTGCCAAAATTCGCTCGAGGTTGTGTGTGTGAGTGTGCAAATTAGCAATAGTGTGTGCACGTACACGGCTGGTGTGCGTGTATTAGTGCAGTGCTGCTTGCGTCACCTATGAGGCAACCAAGGCCGGCTCGAAACACCAAGGGATTTCATATTGCGACCACATTTTCAGCTCTCATCATCACATATTACATCTAATTTAATTACACACTATTATGTTGATACACCCGCATCAGATTATACACCTTAAGACACGTGCCAACAAATACAATACACGTATAAAAATAAATCGTTCGTCCGAGAACTCATACAATATATATTTGCTATTTATAATTTGAAAGCTTCGACTGTATGAATTTGAATAGGTATACGAAAATTTTCTTAATCAACCCTTGCAATTGTGTGTCTCGAATACCCAATCCATAGATATAAACATCTCATCATCATCATCATAAGCACTCCAGTGATGAACCAAGGCTTCCCGCACCAGCATCTTCCACTTAATGCTTCTCCAGTTATTAATACCTAAACTCCTAGCTACCTTATAGAACTCGTCCGCCCACCTTAGCCTAGGTCTACCCTGCCTTCTCTTACCCACAGGCTTGCTGGATAGTATTTCCGATACTATCCCTCCTGCTCTTTAACCCAACCTAATGTTAAAGCACTAATAAACTGCACTACGTTCACGCTCTTATATGAAAGTGAATCTCATCGTTCCGTCTAATTCTAAATAGTCCCGGTGCTTGAAAAGGACCCAAGATCCTCTTAAGAATCTTCCGCTTGAACCTAAAGTAGCCTATCCTCTTCAGTCTTGGTAATAACCCATGTTTCTGCACCGTAGGTTAGTACTGGCCTAGTTAGCATTTTGTATAAGATATAAACATCTAGAATGGCTAAATGCGTGTTTTGTTCAAGTACATCAAGTAGCCAAAAACATCAGTTACCTGCCAAACATTGTACTGTAAAACATCTCTCTTCATATCTTCAGTTATATTTCACAGTAAAATGGGTAATCTCCGTCCACCGTACACGCTATTGGAAAACAGACGAATATGACATTTAATAAAGTATTTATTCATAACATGACTTTTAAAATATTCAATACTATTATTCTACACGCGTACAATAAATGCTAAATATGAATTAAATTAAATTCATTTGTTAATTGTAAGAAGACATGTGATAATGTATTTATTTGTGGATATGAATTTCTCATAAAAGCTCCTTGTTTTGTATGAATACAGATTTTTTATAATTTTTTATTATTATTAAGAGAAAACAGTCGTCTGGAATACCAGAGAACATACATATCTTATGGAGCTTTTTATTGAGAGGTTTTTTTAGACACAACAACGTGTTAATTGTCTGTCGGTGATCTTAACTATTACCAGGTCACCGACTTAATTTACCTTACAATACAGGAAATCAGAGTAAACCTCGATGAAGACGATCGATCGGGATTTTATAAATATTATTCCCGAGTCGTAATAACCGATCAAATCAATTGAAAATTCTTGAATTGAGCGGGATTTGAACCAATGACCACAGTATTTGTAGCCACCTGAGCTATTACGCTGGTTGTGAAGAATTGTCATAGGTTTAGTTACTAGGAGGCTCCATTTCTACTGACGTGTGGTCACACATCGGTCAGACAGTCAGACAGTTGGACAGACAAGCCACAGAGACGCATTCCCGAATATGTATTTGTGTGTATGTGTGTGTTATTCGTTACTTTATTTGCATTATATTAACACATTCACACATTAACAAACACCGATACACACACTTGTCGGCCATATGCAAACAATGGCGACTATATGTACTGTACAGTGTTGTATGGTGTGCGCCAAAATACTAAATGTGCGATTTGTATTCGGAAAAACTATGTTTATTACTCGGTCGCGAAACGCCCACTAAGTGTCCAGGGCTGACCATCATCACATACTCCTGAAAAACTACTCCAATCCACTTTATACAATGTCACCAGGCAAAAAATCAACAACCTAAAAAACTTATATCGGCCATCTACAACTTTTGGCTTCTCAAGCATGCAAATTATTCTGTATGTACTATCAAAAATTTCCACCAAATACCTTCCATCTCTATAACGATCTCTTAAACACAGACAGAATATTTTAATGAAAGGGGCATATACAATCGCACATTACTGAAAAACGACAAAGATATAAACATTAGATATCGCATTGCATATGATAAATAAAGTCGTGTAGCCCGTGTATTGTCGCACTCTTCTCTCCTATTCAACAAAGGCATAAATGTGTCTCCTTCACTCAACACATTTATAGTGGCCACTGAGAGTGGCTGTGACAATACTTTGGCGATTAAAACGCAATTATATTTTAAACATGTTAAATAAGTAGTCTTTGATAAAAAAACTGAGCCTAAATCTATTTTATTGTATATGACATGTAGTAACAATGCATTTTACTGTAAAATATACCAGAAGATATGAAGAGAGATGTTTACAGTATAATGTTTGCCAGGTAACTCATGTTTTTGGCCACTTGATGTGCTTGAACTAACTTTTGTTTATATCTATAGTCTAAGATTAAATTGGTAGAGCTTTTTGTATTTAACTTAACTATTTGCTTGATATATAATTTTATATATATATCAGCATTTAGAGTTTTCTGTTCGAAATTTTTTTATTATTTAATATATATTTGTGTTTGTAGATCAAATATAATATTTTAGACATGCATTGTGTTGAACTAAAAACAGATGCAAAAAGAAAAAGTACAACTACGCTTCGGTTACTAATTTGACTATCTTCACTTATCATTTTTTTATTCGATAAGATTTCGAACGATAGATCTCGAAATGTTATATTGTGCTTGTTTAGGCAGGTATTTTTATATATAAAATTATGTACATGTTGGTACAAAGTTTAACATTAAAATATTGTTCCTGTACAGTTTACTTCTATTAACTAATAAAAATGTTAAAGATAGCGGGTATCATATAATCGACAACAGCATGCAATTACTTTATTGTCTGATTTGAGTCGACCCTACTGTATTATAAATAGACGGAAATTTAAAATGAAAACCATGTATATTGAGATTAAAATATTTGTTCAGTTTACTACGCGTTAAGTTCACTGTTTCCGATGGATTTTTTTAGTATACTAGTAAAAAGTCAAGTAGTTCCCACTCGAAATCCGCATATCTACGCTCGGCTGACTCCTTCACTGTGACTTCAGATCATGATATAATATAGAATCTATCTGATGATGATATGAACGCCTTGCTGATGATGATGATGATGATAGCAGGGGCTCAGTTAGTGCATCGCGGGTTCAACGCATCCAAGCAGACGTCGGAGACTAGACCAGACTAGACCTTGGCCGCCCAATTTTACAATTAAACCAATGGGAAAGAGTGAGATAGACACAAGCATAGACAAGAGTAATAGAATGAGATGTGAATATAAAAAAAATGGCAAAGCAAAACTGGCGGCCCAGCGTTACGTAACCGGTCTACGCCCGTCACTAATATTACCAAATAAAACGATCGCGTCTCCTATGAAAAAAATAAATACTTATTCAGATATTCACAAAAATACACATCATCATCATCATCATAAGCACTCCAGTTCAGTGATGAACCAAGGCTTCCCGCACCAACATCTTCCACTTAATGCTCCTCCAGTTATTAATTCCTAAACTCCTAACTACCTTATAAAATTCGTCCGCCCACCTTAGCCTAGGTCTACCCTGCCTTCTCTTACCCACAGGCTTGCTGGATAGTATTTCCAATACTATCCCTCCTGCTCTTTAACCCAACCTAATGTTAAAGCCCTAATAAACTGCACTACGTTCACGCTCTTATATAATGGGTAAATCTCATCGTTCCGTCTAATTCTAAATAGTCCCGGTGCCTCCTGAACAGGACCCAAGATCCTCCTAAGAATCTTCCACTCGAACCTAAGTAGCCTATCCTCTTCAGTTTTGGTAATAACCCATGTTTCTGCACCGTAGGTTAGTACTGGCCTAATTAGCATTTTGTATAATTCACAAAAATACACAATACCACAAAACTTGATAAATTGACAAATGAGGAAAAGTACCCCTCCTAGACGTAGTGTTATTTTTTTATAATTAAATAAAAAATACTCGTTTCCAAACGACTGCTGTTCTTACTGTAATTATGTAAGCGTGCTCGTGAAATGATTACACAAAATTACGTAGACCGGTAGGGAAAGGGTAATTTATGTATTCTTGTGATCACGGTGTCTGATTTTTTTGGGTAAAAAAACAGATATTTTTAGTTGCAAAATCCTATAAATCAAATCGTGAGATTATCCTACAATTTTATTATTATTAAGAGAAAACAGTCTACATATGTGATGGAGCTTTCTTTAAGAGAGTTGTTTTAGACACAACAACGTGTTAATTAATCGGTGATTTTAACTATTACCAGATACACCGGTCACGGATTTAATAATCAGTATTTACCTTACAATAATCAGGTAATCAGAGTAAACCTGGATCAAGACGATCGATCGATAGAATTTCTTCGTCCAATTTATAAATCGCCACAGTATTCATCTTATAAGCCAGGAAGTGAGTGTAAACCTGCATCGATTATATTAATATTATTCGGTCATATTAGTCGATTGTTTTAATAAATAAGAAATAATTAATTTAAAAATATTTTTTTTGGTGTTTAGACACAAAAACGTGTTAATTATTTTTTTGTCTTTTAACCAACAGAGCGGCTCTACTCCTTAATATCCCGGAAATCAGAGTAAACCCGGGTCGAAACAATTGATCAGGATTTTATTCATATTATTCCCGATCTCCAAGTCGTAATAAACGTAATAAAAAAAATTAAACGGAATCTGAACCCATGACCACAGTATTTGTAGCCACGCGTCTTATCCCCTGAGCTATAACGCTGGTACAATATGAAATCCATAAAAAAATTGAATTACTGCGAAGGCCTTTTTTATTAAACGGACTGATTTAGACGAGCTTATCATTTTCTTTTAGACAAGTTTTGCGTCTCGTTTAAATAATTATTAAAACATCATAATAAAATAAAAATAGTACCATCTTTTACGTTTATGAGAAGTATAAAAGAATTCCTCTATATTAAGCATTCGTGATTTTCATTAATTGATATTTCTGATTTTTTTATTATACGTTATATTTGTTATATATTTAAGTTTATTTTATCTTGTATCTATAGTAATTCTGACAAATGTCCATCATTGCCGAACCGCATTAGGTTTTTCCTGTAATGGCAAGGTGATGATGGTTCATGCTTTACTATTATGATTAATTATTATAAGGTAGTTAGGAGTTAGGTATTAATAACTGGAGGAGCGCGGCCTCCAATAGAAATAAGTGGAAGATGCTGGTGCGGGAATCCTTGGTTCATCACTGAACTGGAGTGCTTATGATGATGATATATATATATATATATTAGATAAATAAATAAATAAAGTGCACGTCTAATGCTATACTACTTCATTTCCATCATCAAGGATGCGCCAGGAGTAATCAACCTTCGAAATTTGCATACAAACTGCAACTTTCGTATTTCGGCAACACATATACGCACGACAACCGTAAAACGCATTAGAGGCGTTCAAAAAGTAATAAATTATTAATTGTAAAACATATTACACAAGTGCCCTCTTATCATTTTGTAGATAAGTTAAAAAATATTAATGACATAATACCTACGTGACGGCGTCATGACTGAGCAATGATTTTATGTTTGACCTAATAAAGAAATTGATTTTCATCAATTTATAATTTTTAAAACAACAACAATCATACTTTTAACAATGTTGACTGTTGACGCACTAGTAAGAATAGTTTTGTGGACATAACCTTTTCCTTGATAAAGTGGTTGACGTAATAAAATAAGGAAATTCAGTAAAATTCTACTTACATAAGCAACGATGCTTCAGTATTATGTACTTTACTCTACTTCGGTTTTATTTATTTATTTCCATATAAACGCTCAGAAGAGCTTTTTTTATAAGTATATATATAAAAATAAATAATAATATAATTATAAAAATAATGTTTGTGTAAAATGTGTAAATAGAATGTATAAAATAAAATAAAGTAAGGTGTAGGAAGCAATAATTTATATATTTCTATATAAGGTCGCTCCTAAACAAGTCATATAGGTGGCAGAATTTGTTGAAAAGAGTTCTCCTAGGTGCGCAAATTCGTTGCCAAGTCGTTGCAGCCTATTTTTTTAAATGTGAAAATTAAAATTATATAAAAACTATTATCGATACTACTTATCAACACTATACGAGGAATTGAGGTTGTAGGACTAAGTGACATTAGATGTGCAAAAATAATAAATTTACATTTATTTTATAAAATCCATAGGCCATTATCAAAGACGACTTAAGACCCTTTTATTTCGAAGTGGTTTTTATTGATAATTCCTACTATTCAGAAAGTCTTCAACTTCGTTGTACATTAGTATAGTAAAAAAAACCACCTCAAACCTATTTAAAATTCGAGTTGAATATTAACCTTATTATAAAAATCGTCTTTTTTGTTCGTAATGTTAGTGTTAAAGTCAAAAATAATTTCAGTGGTTAAGAGTCGTCTTTGATACTAGGCAACTCAATTAATTGTTTCCCAATTCCACTGTTCGGGAAAAGCATCGTACGTATCATATAGAGAGTTAATACCTACTGTAATAAATGACTGTATTGTTTTACCTGTAAAATCAGTACAATAATACCCGAGACAATTGAAAAATACCATCCAACACTTGACCCGAGTGGACCGAACGATATATTTAATTGTTTGTCGCGATATTTTAGTATCAGCTGTTTGGTGTTATGAGGATTGCATTATAAAAACGCACACGCTGAATAGAGCCGGTCCGTTCTAAATGTCATACCGAAACTATAAAGTAAACAGAGTCTGATCGCTCAATGAATAAAGATTACAATACGAAAATGAGGAAATGAATACGTGGCCATAATATGCAAGGACATTCGACAATACTAACTGCGTCATCAAAAATATATTATACCTATACTAAAATGCATTCTCAAACTTGTTTAATATTATGTGCACTCACGCCGATACTCATTAATGCGGTAACACACTGTTAAATAAGAATCTGTTAAATCTGATCATGATAATTTGTCTTAATATCATATATTTCAATCGTAAACATCATCGATATTCTTAAAGTAATGGATTCCCAGGCATATGTCGCCGTAAATACGATAATAGTTATTTAGCTACACTTATGGTCGGGTTTATGTTAGTTAATACCTCGTTTGATCCTCGGGCGAGGCACTAATTAAGAAAAAAACCGATTAAAAGTACAGCAAAGCCACTCTAATACAATATTTACGGTGTACGTTTACGGGGACCCACGTATAGGAATCCCAATCTTAACAGTATTTTAATCTCCGTACACGGTACACGTTATTGGAAAACAGACGAATATGACATTTAACAAATTACAAGCTTAATTAAGCTTAAGATTGTGCTAGTAAGTCGTGTGTGTACGAATAGACTGGGTAGTATTGATGTACTTGCATACGCATCGCACGCACACACTCACTCTCATTACAATATTATATTTAATAAAGCTAACTAACAAGTAACTAACAAAAATAAAATTTCGTCTGATCCTCCGATTTCCGTCTGATTTACGAACTTCTATATTCTGGATTTATTTTAATTAATATTAAGTTTGATTTAGTAATTTATGTGCACCTTTTTTCATCCTTGGAGTTTAAAGACATACATATATTATATGGAATATAAATCTCTATAAAACGAAGGGTCGTATTCATTATAATAGTGTGATAAAGTAATGGATTCCCAGGCATAAGTCATCGGTTTTTTTGTTAGTCTATGCCTCGTATGAGCCTCGGGCGAGGCACTAATTAACAAAAAACCGATCAAAAATATAGTAAAGCAACTCTATTACCGTATTTACGGTGTACGTTTACGGCGACGCACGCCTAAGAATCCCAAGCTTAACATACTACTCTTTGTTTCTTCTGTTGTGTCGTAAAATAATAGGATATTATAGTTTTGCCGTGTGAAAAATAACGTCTATTGGTGAATTAGTTGACATATGACTAAGTATTAAGATTTATGAGTAATACTAAATAGAAAAGTAAAAAAAGGTTCGTTATTTTTTAAAATATTATTTTATTGTTCAATGTCATTCCCATTGAATTGAATAATTCTTTAATTTTATTTTTTACGGCCAGGAATCTTTTAACTTAACCGATTTTTCATGGTTATAATTTAACCTGTTCGCGATTTCTTACTTTAATTTATCGACAAGACTGCTCTAGTCGACTAATTAATCACATTACAATTCAGAATATCTAAATCGAGAGACCAATCGCGAATTTATTAATATTATTTCCGATTTTGGAAAACAATAGCCGGTCAAATTATTAATTATTTTAATTGGAATCCGTGACCACAGTATGTATTTGTAGTCACCTGTTATTAGTTGATCAATTTTAATTTCCGTAAATATTATATTTGATTGAGACACTTTTCCCAAAAGAAAAACTACTCGTTCTTTTCATATGACAATATACGATTATATTCGTATACGATAGACATTCTCTAATTAAGGTTTTTCGTTTCAGATATGGCTCTAAATCATGATGTTTATTATTATGGATATAAGATGTTCCTCTTTTATTTTTATAGCGGAACGGCATATTTGAGGCCACTGCTTTATTATTGATTCGATAAATTTTGCGGAGGCTTTAGCGGTCCCAAAATAACGGTTAAGGCAGCCGCGGGATTCACAGCTCGTACGTTGTTTTTTCCCAATTACAAAAAATATACATTAAATATTTTATTGGGATCGTGTTTGTTTTGACCGTAAACACTGAATCGCAAAGTGTGACTTATGTGCATCTTACACGAAAGTATGTAATTTATCCATACTACAGTGATTTGATCACCATGAATGATTGACTCCATGGTCAGATAAAAAAGACAGATGTATTCCACAATAATCTCATTCGAATATAAAAGATTATAAAAATATTTTACAGTGCTATCAGGTTTTAAGCTAAGCCGCTAACGGTCTTCTAATACATTGAATTATTAGGTGTCCAAGCAAACTCGTTAAAAAATTAGTTTTCTACTAGATTAATCAAGTACAGTTTAGTGTGAGCTTTTAAATGTGTGTGAAACGTGACATATATCAATTATGATAATAATCTCAATACATATTAAGTCGTAAATATTTATTATATCTGGAATCAAGAAGCGTTATTTAATACCATTGAAATTAAATAGTTTGTTAAAACAAACAGTTAACGAGCTTTTTTCACGAGCACTAGGTTTATTCAGTCATGTCAAAATAATGGAAGGTATGGAATCTAATATACTTTTAATTTCAGCGTATTGGATGTTCTAATCGGGCTTCCGATTTAAATTACAAAATAATAATAGTTTGTATAGAATCTAGCAAATTTATTAAGAATTTACGAATTGATTACTGAACAAACGACCTGAGAAATATCGTTAATGGTATCGAATATACTTTTACTTTGTGGTATTTTTAATTTTGATCATAGCTCTAATTAATTTACTGTTTGATTTACATAGGTAATTTCTAGTACAGTGGTACCTCGACATATGAATGTTTTGAGATACGACAAATAATATTCGAGATATTCTCGACATACGACGAAAATTTGAGATATGAATTTTCGTGCGCGATAATTTTAGAGATGATCGCTAATTTTTATGAAAGGTCACTACTAGAATTTTTTATGTGTAAAAATCAATAAATATTTATTACGTGCGTTATTACTAGTTTATTTATTTTAACCTCAAATTATCCACCTCCCGATTTTCCATTGCCGATTTTACAAAATGTACATAAACATTTTTTTTTATTAAAAAACACGTGGTACGTAAAGAAGACCATTTGTGCTAGGACTTTTTGAGGGGCTGGAATGGATTAATGGCAGTTTGTATGTAATTGTATGGGGAAAATTGCTTTGAGATACGATTGTTTCGACTTATGACGATGATCCCGGAACGAATTAAATTCGTATCTCAATGTACCGCTGTATGTATATTCAATTTGTGTAGAAACGAGTTTTATATATCTAAGGCATTAATATTTCATTCATGAAATAAATATGATATCAGTCATGACATGAGCCAGAATAGAAATCTCACGTCTCATATTATATTATGGAGGCCTCGTTGCGAATACTGTAGTATATTTTTATGTGTTTGCTATTTGACAAAAGAGTCAGTTATAAGTTTATATTGAATGTGTGTGTTAGTATTTCGAAACTACACCGGCTCCATACTAATAATATTCAGATCGTGTTGTAAAAATGCAACTGGTCTAGTTGAGGTGTGTATTTTTATGTCCGTTGCGCTTTGAATACGGCCTTTGTTGGAATGGTGACCCCATCTAAAACATTTCGCATGTACGCATATAGATGTGGCCTATTGCCTCTTTTTAACACGGTTTAGACCATAATTATATGTGCGTTACGAGAATTACTAATCACATGACGATAGCATGATTTCTAGTATAAATAAATACGCTAAATATCAACACTATCTTAAAATATCAATAGATTTACTAAACATTATACACAAACTATTCACGAGTCAAGGTTTATCTTACATGTTTCCTCAATACGATTCGACCCTGCACGTTTATAACACGTAACTTATTACTAGCTAATATGTATTTTAAATAATATTAAACTTCCCCTTATTTGACCGATAAAATATTTATTTAGTTATTTACGCTCCGAGGACCATTAAATTTTTTTTGAAAGGGTCTGTTTTGTGAGAGTTTTTTATACACAACAACATGTTAATTGTCTGTCGGTGATCTTAACTATTACTAGTTACACAGGTCCCCGACTTAATACAGGAAATCAGAGTAAACCTGTATCAAGACGATCGATCGGGATTTTATTAATAATATTCCCGATCTCCCAGTCGTAATAACCGATCAAATCAATTTTATAAAAATTGACTTGAGTGGGATTTGAACCCATGAATACAGTATTTGTAGCCACGCTTCTTATCCCCTGAGCTATTGCGCTGGTTATATTAAAAAAATTAACAAGACAGTTGTCAAAATAATCAAATTTTGCAAAAGAGACTAAAAACATCATTATGCTGATATTTTAGGCGACATGTGTACTTTTTCAATATTTTTTTATTGATATAACAATAATATATGTGTAAAATAAAATAATTTTGTAATTTTTTGAACGTTTGTTGTTTTGCAGTCAATGTCTTTAATTGTAATGTGTTTGTGCAGATTTCTTCAATTTTGATACAATTCTATATTCAATAGTACTATTTTAAGCCTAGGCAAGCTGATATACAATTACCTTGATTATCAAATGAAAACATGGCTAATAATAATTTAAAGACATTGAAGTTCTTTTTTTGGTCGTTCTCCTTAAATGTGATTTAAGTGTAATAAAATATAGTAGTTAAGAGCATTTGGGTGTAATGCAAAAGACACAAGTTCAAGTCCTACCGTAATTCGTTGGGTTACCGAGTTAATTGATCATAATTATGTACACATTTAAGGCAATAAAATAAAATAGACTTTCTCAGATTAAAAATGAATCTTGATTAAATATCAGTGACTTTAATTGTAATGTTTTTTTATACACGCGGGATTTTGATATAATAATTTTAAAAACATAATATTAACGATCGGTTCAGTGTACTCATAAATTCATTACGTATATTGTAAAATTATGTTATGCGCGTCATATATTTAGATTATGTATAATCACCAATAAACAAAACAAAGACAAAAATTATAATAATGTGTATTGTCTTATTATAAGAACGTCATAATTGCCATTTTTAATCGGTAATAACAATGTGTCATTAAATCTAAAGCCCTTTGAAATAAAATTTTAAGAAATGTGATAAATACCTTTATATCTTCACAATTATCGTCCATTCCTGCTCACACAGTGTTCTAAAAAGAAAATGATTGAAATGTTATCAAAAAGAAATGTATTTTCATAGCCATAGAAGATCCGACTGTATACGTTTAATAATAGAAAAATGACAATCAAAATGTTTCGCAATTATCAATATAAAACTACGATTTAAATAAAACGTTATGATAATTTATGGCGAGACCTTTTTTATTATTTAATGCTGGGTTATCATTGTCATCCAAACCGAAGATTGATCGCCTTGTCGCCATATTATTGCGAAAGAGCGTAATGAGAGTCGCGGTCTTTGAGGTCGCACAACCATTATGATATTGTAATATTAAAAAAACGGCCATAGAAAGGTAAAATGTCTACACAGGTATTGGTAACACATTAGCATACACAAAACGAAATATAAAAACACACCCACCTAAAAGAACACATACTAACATTATCCAATACCCTATTATACTATTCGCCATTTACGCAATAATACCGGTGGCTGTCGTTTGGCAAACTTGTACTTCTAAACCGAATATTTCGAAACGAAGACGTTGTTACATCAGCCTTGGTGACAGGACATACCTGTGCTTTATTTTAGATCAAATCCTAATCCACCAAATAAAGGAGACTATGTTTTGTTGGATTTTGAGCCCTTTGAGGTAGATTTTGGGTGAAAGTTAAATGAAAATCAATTATTATCTATTTAACCGCTTCTGTACCAAGTGCGAGATAACTCGCAATTTTGGTCTTTCGGGCAGGTCGGCCATAGAAAAATAGCGAGTATTCTCGCTATTCTTTGAGCCTCTGTATCATACATATTTGCCGTTTTATTATTAATTTAAAATATGGAACACACAGAGTCACATTGAATAAGTCATATAAATATCCTTTCAGATGTAATGTTTATAATTTATGAGAATAAGATTTAAAAATTATGTATTTTGATTTTAAAATTCTTGGCCTGTACACTTCTACCTACCGGCACTTAAAAGGTTAAAGAAATAAAATTGTAATTTCCATTATATTCATATATTCCAGCAATAACTTTATTATACACATATTTTCCTTTTACAACTAAAAAACGCATTAAATATTATATAAAAACAATATAAAATAGTAATAAAAAATATATCACATTATATTCCGCATACACGTGTGCAAATTAAAAACATTCGTTGTCTTTATATAATTTTTTTGAAACCTAACCGATTTAACCGTCTACTGGATACTACAAAAAACTCATATGTAGGGATTCTTTGATTGTTTTTACGATCTTTATACAAAGTTTCAATTGGTTTCAAAAACCTCATAAATCCATTTGACGGTTAAAATGTCTAACGCCATAAAATATTATACATATGTTAATTAATCTTTATGAGACTCTTGGCTGATGATTTTTTATTAATATTTGAAATTTAAATTTACTTATCTTCCGATAATAAATTAACTTATAAACAATCCATTAGTCTGATGTCACTGAATAATTTCATTCGTACATGTTCGTGTACGTAAACCTCAATTAGGTCAATAACGCGAATTCACTGTTCGAAGAAGAAGCGGTATTCTATAATACACTCGTAAATAATGGCGTAAAGAAGAAATATAATCGAATTAGGTTTATAAATTCGAATGAACAATTCTCGCCAAGACAGTCTATAAATAAACTAACAACATTATGTAAAAGGCGACGACATGTGTGAATTCCACGTGTAACATTGCGGTTAGAGTTCATGAATTTCCACAATCACACACTACTTGTATTCAACGCAAGTTATTTTATTGCCAAAGATCACATTCAAGAATATTTTATATTATTTCAATAATTTATCTAATATATACATATAATCAATCATAATAGTAAAGCATGAACCATCGTCACCTTGCCATTACAGGAAAAACCTAATGCGATTCGGCAATGATGGACATTTGTCAGTATTATAGAAGTAAGGATATAAACAGACAAGATAAAAGAAACATAAATATATAAGAAATAGAACATATTATAAAAAATATCAAGTAAAGAACATCAAGAATGCTTTTAAGCATTTATTTAGAATGATTTTAATTTTAGTTAAGGAATTCTTTCATACTTTGGCATTCCATTCATTCAAAAGAACTATGAATCTGGTTAATGGGGAATGACGGAGTATGTTAGTATGGGTCCTAGGGGTTGCAAATAAGGATTGAGAGCGACAGCGCGTATAATTCTCGGGAAATAATTTATTCAATCGCGTAACCTTTAAAACCATACATACGTAATCAATCTGATTATTATTATTTTTTCATTAAATTCATAGGTATTCAATATTAACGGATACTAAATAATTTAGACTTGTTCATCTAGATTCTAATCGGCAATTCTAAAAAAACTGGAATCAAGCGGTACCTATTTAAAAATTTACATTTTTAATAAAAAGTGAAAAAGTATTCCAAAATACGCATTACTAGTAGTAATGTCTAGTAGGACTTTGATGACATTTTATATTTCACATTAATATAAAATAATTTTTTTAACAATATTATTTTTTAACCTGAAATTATGACAGTTTTATATTATGTGCATAAGCAATGGAAAGGAATTGGCTAATCAATAATTAACCAAAGATTCTCTCAAAAGTTTTATTTATAAAGAAAAACTCCTCCCATTATCTTATCATAGGAATATATAAATATACCTAAAACAATTGTCCCTGTCTATTTTGTATTTTGTAAATTGGTTATTATACATATTTATGCTTATTTAAAGGCCCACGGTACACTGATCGGATGAATAAACCTAATTCGATTGCCACATTCAATAATCACAATGTACGGTATTATTTTAATGGCCTAGATGATCAACGAGTCTATTTAAAATGGTAGGGCGGATAGATAATGGATATAAAGTAATTTGCAAGTGGAACGCTCGGTTTGTTAGCGTGCGTTGCTAAATTTAGCAAAACTCGTACTCGTCCAGTGTAACTCGCTGTTTTGTGTTGACAAACGGGATGTTGGCCTTCTTGTTGAAGATGGACATTTTTAAGACGAATAGACCATAAGCCTTAAGGCTAAATTACGCTGTGGTATTTGTCAATTTGAGTACTGTGCCTTGTGGCTAAATTGCCACCTAATAATAAGCTAAACAGATCAATAGAAAAATAATAAATCAATGTGAAATATCCCTAAAATTCGACATACCCATAGGCATTTACAATTTATTCTGAACTAATTTTTACGTAATTAAAACTATACAATTTTTTAACTAAAAATACTTGGCTGCCACCAAGAAGTTTAAGGCACCGCCCAAAGAGATAAACAAACACTTAATAAATTTGAAAATATTTACAATATACATATAAATATCCATTTTGTTAAATTATACTTAATAAACCTATGATTAAATCTATTATTTATTATTATTATTAAGAGAAAACAGTGGTCTGGAATACCAGAGAACCTACATTTCTGATTTTTATACACAACAACGTGTTAATTGTTTATCGGTGATCTTAACTATTACTAGTTACACAGGTCACCGACTTAATTTACCTTAAAATACAGGAAATCAGAGTAAACCTGGATCAAGACGATCGATCGATATTTTATTAATATCTCGACACTTAAACCATATTGAACCTATTGTTCCTATAAATAATAAGTCTGGTTAGGTTATTTGAACTGGAAAAAAATTCGATCCTTAAACATTTTAAAAGACTAACAAATTGGTTAATTTATTCTAAAAAAATAGAAATAGTAGCGTACATAATATATGCAAATAATACACGCTATACGGGTTCTATTGCAAACCGTTAGGGCAGACATGGTGGATATTTTTTGGTAGGTGTTTGTCTCTTTTAAAAAATGCAAACATCGATTGTAACACGATATCAAATCTCAATAAATTGAGGTGGACCAGTCAACCAAGATGCTTTACTAACGGACATGATAAAAAGTATAGCTAAATTAAAAATATGCTTCTAATAATACATGATTGGACTAAATATATTGTACCTATACAACAGAAACCAATAGTTCATTGAAAACTGGATCAAAACTTCTTTAATATATTCTAAATAATAAACTAAAGCATTATGTGAGAATATAAGAAGTAGTAATATACACGTGTAATAAAATGTAATTGTAAAAAGCATCATCCATAAAATTAAACCTAGATTATGCTATAAAAGAGTGCCTTGAAATGTCATTTTCTTGAATATATTTACTTTTGTAAAATTTCGTATTTAATTTGCGTTTTTATAGTAGTATGTTTAATAGCGTTTTGCATTTTAATTTTTGTAATAAACTCAAAAATAAATCGATCATAAAAAAATACCACTGCAACACTGAAAATAAATCTAAAATGACCTGGCCCGTAGATATAATTTCGATAATATTTTATAAAAAAAAATTAACACTATTGAAACGGTGAAATAAAGCGGTGTTTTTGTGATCTTATACACGATTTTCCACTCTTTGAATGCATTAGTTTTCATAGTTTTTTTGCTATAAGTGTTTCAAGGCGCGTTGTTATTACATCATTGAAAGATTCATATGAAATAAGGGATAAGCTTTTTTTGGCTCTTTTCATATTCGTTAATTTAATTTTATTTATTTATATCGCTTGGACTATTAAATGTTTAATAACATAAATATATATTTATAAGAAGAGAACGAAGATGAATAATTACATAGTAAAATGTGTTTTTATACTATTTGGTCATTTCGATTTCGATTGATTTATTATTATGAGGATATTAAATCCTTGTCTGAAATATATGCAATGTTACACAAATAAAATCATCAAAGAGTATATTTGTGTCATAGATATAAACATTTGATATCGCATTGCATATAAATAATTCGTGTCAATTTCGTGTAAACCCGTATTATTGCACTCTTCTCTCATATTCGATAAAGGCATAAGTGTTACCCCTGAGAGTGGCTGTGACAATACTTTGGCGGCGGCCCTCATGCGTTTATAATTATTAAAACGCAATAATATTTTAAACATGTTTGAGTCCATATGACATGTAGTAACAATGCATTTACCCATTTTACTGTGAAATATAACTGAAGAAATGAAGAGACATGTTTACAGTATAATGTTTGCCAGGTAACTCATGTTTTTTTGGCTACTTGATGTACTTGAACTAAACATGTATTTAGCCACTCATGCGATATCTTATGTGTATATCTATGGTTTGTGTCAAGTATGCCATGCACCAAGCTCTTAAAATAATAAATTATGAGAGACAGAAAAAAGAAATCAAATAAAACCCTATCGGTTAGACATTTCCTCGATTATAAATTCACATTTTTATGGGTTAGATATTGTATACACGAGGCTAAATTTCAACAAAAAGTATATATTTTTTTGCATTATTCATAATATAAAATTATCATGTCTTTTATTTGGGTTTACAACGAGAATTTTAAATGTCTCGTCGAACGTTTTTTCAAGGAAAATATATTATTTTGTAAAAAAAAATGTGACGTAATGATCGCACACCGTCAACGTACAGTGTTCGCTACGACCTTAATGTCAAGGATGACACATGTGTACGTACATAGAAACACACATAATGGTTGATCATATTTGTAAGTATGTGTGAATGTTCACCGTAGTATCGAGAATATAAAGACATGACGATTTCGCACGTGGCAAATATGGAATAATATATGTGGATGCGATAGTTTACCGCTACACGCGACCGGATTTACCTCCTACGAACGCCCTTTGGGCCTGACACGTGTAACTGTAAACTAATGTCACCGAGATTATACCAGATCTCAGGTAATCCAATACGAACTTGATCTAAATAAACATTACCCGTCGATCGCTGAAATGCTGCCACGTAATATGATTATCACGACTGCTCCAGCGTATAATATCGTAAGTGCAAAAAAAAATCTGTGCGCTCTCACCCCCGTATTCTGAATGCATGCATACATTTAAGGAAGGTAACTATTCACGCTTTCCTTCCATAAATTTGACATTTGCCTTCCTTAAATTTGACGTTTATGATGACACTTTGTGAATATGAACTTTATTGTGCAACTGACGCTACCGAATTAAATTCGTTTTAAGAAAAATCTTCGATTAGTAACAGGGAGACTGACTAGTCGAAGACTGGATGCTGATCAGGGCTGAAGGGGCGGAGACTGGAGCCAGGGAGCGATACTGATTCATATTCATAAAGTGTCATCATAAACGTCAAATTTAAGGAAGGGAAGTGTGAATAGTTACCTTCCTTAAATGTATGCATGCAGAATACGGGCGTATAGTCTGTATGAAACTGAGCCACATATTCAATCTGGTAACACTGGTTTAATGATTATGTATAACATATAACAATTTACGATTGACAGAGACATGAAATGTGTTATAGATTTTTTTTTACTATTATTATTATTATTAAGATAACACAGTCGTCTGGAATACCAGAGAACCTACATCTTTGATGGAGCTTTCTTTTGAGGAGGTTTTTATACACACAACGTGTTAATTGTCTGTCGGTGATCTTAACTATTACTAATTACACATGTCACCGACTTAATAATCAGTATTTACCTTTCAATCCAAGAAATCAGAGTAAACCTGGATCAAGACGATCGATTGGGATTTTATTAATATTATTCCCGATCTCCCAGTCGTCATAACCGATCAAATCAATTTTAAAAATTCTTGACTTGAGTGGGATTCGAACCCATGACCACAGTATTATAAGCCACGCGTCTTATCCCCTGAGCTATCACGCTGGTTGACTATTTTACTATTTCGAAAAAGTCCCACTTAATAGGTTAAATAATGATTGAAAATCAACATTTTTTGACGTTTCATACACACAATATGTGGCTCAGTTCCATAAAGACTTAAGAGCACACAGTTTTTTTTTTGCACTTACGATATTATACGCTGGAGCAGTCGATCAATGTGTGTTCGAGTAAATTCCTGCTTTATTCAAATCACACATGTCATACGCGTGACTGGAAGCTTCCACTGACCCGAAATTATTGATGCAAGTTGGTTTTATAAATTACACCATAAACAAATTAAAATTAAATTCCATCCCATGAACGTAATACCTTACGGGAGGCTAATCACGAATGTGTAGTATCATGTGAATCTTTTTGCGGCAATAAACTCTGTCTCGAGCCAGGTTAAGGTACTCTGGTTTATTGGATTATTAAGTTAGGCAGAATGTTATTATAAAGTGTTGAACTGACGGGCTAAATTTAATATAAACAAACAAGTCAACCCAAATAATAACAATTTAAGCCATAAGAAGCCACAACACATAGATACAAACATTAGATATCGCATTGCATATAAATAATTCGTGTCAATTTTGTTTATGCCCTGTATTGCTGCATTCTTTTTGCCTATTCGATGAAGGCAAAGTGTGTCTCCCTCACTCAACACATTTCTAGTGACCCCTGAGAGTGGCTGTGATAATATTTTGGCGTATGTCCATATGACATGTAGTAACAATGCATTTACCCATTTTACTGTGAAATATAACTGAAGTTATTAAGAGAGATGTTTACAGTTTAATTTTTGCCAGAGAACTGATGTTTTTGGCTACTTGATGTACTTGAACTAACCACGCATTTAGCCACTCATGCGTTATCTTATGTTTATATCTATGGGCAGAATGTAATTATAATGTGTTGATCAGAATCGTAAAATTTAATATAAACAAACAAATCTACCCAAATAAAAACAATTTAGATTGGTCAAATAAACACGCATAGCTAAACGTGATCTGACCAACTTTAAATATATGAAAGAAATCTTAAAAGTCAAATTGACGTCATAAGAAGCCACAACCCTTCACTCAAGAGTCAGCTAGTTATTAATCGATGGCTACAGTGGCCAGTTTATCATTTTAATTCCCAGTAAATAGTGACATAACTGTTACCATTTTAATATACGTTCTTCATGATGTTATTGTTTTATAGGTTAAGTTAAATTTCAATTCAAAATTTATCTTAACCTATAAAAAAATCAGCGAAAATTTTTCCAACTTTATAGCCACACTTTAACAGAAGTTCAAACATACCTGCGGGTAATTTGTAAAAAAAACGTGGGCAAACAGTGAGAAATTTTGTCGAGTACCTTGTATTTATTATGTTTTTATACTTTTTGGGTAATTTACTATTATTTACCGGCCTTGTGTAAATAAGGCTTGAGGGGTAGGTTAGATATATGATAACAATTGTAGATTTAAGATAACAATACGTATTATATTAGGAAAAAAAAATCTCATGTAAATTACTCAAAACATTATACAGTCCCTAGAATTTTTGTTTGGTTGATAACGTGATATTTTGAAAACTTCACGGAAATTTTAACTAAGGGCCTCCGAAAATCTGTTGTATAGCAGCATTTAGCGATATATATTTTCTATACGATATGGATTCTTCGAATTCATTTAGTATGTTTAATAAAGACAACTTACTGACCTGGAAAATTTATTAGAGCCACAATCTAAGGTGCTACTTTCTTGTCTATATATTATTGCTTATTAAGGGCTTCCTTGACAGTATGTTTTCTCACATCCGCTAGAATGATTGAATTTTAATATTGAGACATGTATAAAATAATGCTAATTATGGGATGTGATAATGAGATATACCTTATTTTCTTAACATATTTATCCATGATAGAAGGCCTATTATTAGAACATTTCTCCAATAACACGTTATTATACAAAATATTATTACACCCACACGCACCATACAATATAATACATATCATATTTCGGGGTCGATGAAGATGATAATAATGAAATAATAAGAAACATCAAAGGCGACACGTGTCGGCTGAAATAATTACGAAACACGTGTTAACATTACGGAATTTAAAACGACACGTGGTGAAGTCGTCGATCAAATTACGCCCACGAATAATCTAAGAAACGTGACATTAAGATTTAACTAAAATAAAATAGTAAATTATAATCAAATCGAGTCAACCATTAAGTTCTCTGAAACTCGCCCTTATTTAGCGCAACAGCCTTGATTTTTGACTTTTTAAGCGTTTACATCGGTGACACAGCTTTCCATAGTGAATATGCATTTATGAAGGTATTAGAAATCATAAGAGATGATTGGATTAGAATTGCAGGGAATAGAGAAGAAAGCTGAACATGGAACGGTATATGTGTTTGCAGTTATGTTTATAGAGGCTCGACTCGATCAGACACGAAGAGGCGCATGCACCAAAGCGGTAACTTCAAATACCGTAAAACTATATTTTTTTGCCAATATTAAACATCGTTTTAGTCAGAAATCATTCTTAAATTACAGCGAATAATGACTGACCATAGATCAAACTTGTGCGACTTTGTTATAGTCGGTTTGTGAAGGAGTTAAGTAAGCCTTTCAACCGTGGATAGTGAGGGGAAAAGATCGGTTATTAATCCAATTCACTCGATTAATAGCCTTTTTGTATGGTTATGCTAAACCAAGGTTATTAATCTGGTCAATTGGTTAAATAACCGATCTTTGGCAATCAATGCCCGTGATAATTCACCCATGCTCTTACAATTGGTATCAATAAAAATATGACACATAGTCTAACTATAAATATATATATGGAATTACAAGTGAAACGTGAATTTATTGGCATATTATGCATATCGTATTTTGCAAGAGCATTCATTTTGATTGCACGAACATAACAACACATTAAATACTTTAAATCAGTCAAAAAATGACATATTATATTATATTATCAACGCCGAAATGCCAAAGCATTGTTCATAAAAATGTTTTTCAACTCACTTGACATACACAAAAGGTGTGCTTTGCAATATTAAAAAATATTTCATCATATAAAAATAAGAAACAATGTGAAATTTGCATCCCTTTACAGATAAACACCTGTTGATTTATATTCAAAATTTAACAATTTGTTATTAGTAGCATCAAATTTTATTTTTAATACGCGGTATTAAAAATATTCAACATAATGATAAGTGCGGTCGCTTCTTCAACAGCTGATAATATTATGAGGTGTTTATTATCATTGATAATATTATCGTTAACATCGTCAGTTTCGTACTTCTTTATGTTATAAAATACTCATTTGAAGCTTTACAAACCTAAAAAAGGTGATTCTTTGAAACTTTGTTTATAAAAGTAACAACCTCGACTAGTCTACTTATAATTTCCTATCCGTATTAATATACATAATTAAATAAAACGGCTATTCGATGTTGCTGAGGTGAAACAGTCAGTGAACCCGCCATGACAGATCGATTGTAGCTCGTTGCTATTTTAATTGATAACAACAAGCGTTGCATAACTGCTCTTAACTAGCTACACCCCATATTGACACAACAAACTAATCATAAATTAAAAAAAACAAAAGATTACGATGACAAGGGTTGAAAATAATTAATACCAAGTGTTGTTTTTATGTAATTTTATATGAAGAAATTACGATCGTCACGGTGCATGGTGTCAGATAAGCGAATTTAATTGCCGACAGCCAAAATATAGTGACGGCCATTTCGTACCTTCTTTCTAATAGGAGAAACCAAAGTCCGCGTCGCTGCATCCTCAGTTTCGCAAAACAAAATGAAAGGCGGTAATTTTTTTCTACTTTAATATTTTAAATCCGAAAAAAAACACACACACAAACAAGAAGAGAAAGTCGCTTAGAGAACCCCGCCTAATTGATTGCGGCAACATCGGCATCGCAAATAATATCTATGCACTTTTGAAAAGTGAATAAAATGTATTTTTTAAATTACAAGTGTTGAAGAAGACGCGGAAGATACGCAATTTATCGCCAAAAGTGAAGTTTATCACTTGTACATACACACGTACAGTAGACAGTATGTAAAGTGACGTATTCAGTGCAGGGTTGGCCCTTGTCGGCCGTTACATAATAATATTCTGTAAACGATACATTAATGACCGCTAATATTTCGCTATGGTAACCCTGGACGAAAGAACCGCGGGACTGTTTAGGGCTATTATGTATGCGCCAGTGTTGGTGTGGAAAAAAAGAGAACATTTCAAAATTAGCATGTGTGCGTGTGTGTGTGAATATTCGGCTCTACGCACACACATCCAAAAAAAAAGTGTTCGTGGATGTGTCGGTGTTCGATAACATTATTTAAAACGATCATAGGGCGTTTGCAAATATATAAATTGTATTTGTCGGATGATAAAGATAACGTCGATAACGATGGATATGAAATTTGGAAGTTTGTTTGCTTGTGAATGTATGTGTGTGTGTGTGTGTGTGTGTGTAGAGACGCAACAGCTCGGCGCTAGTATTATCAACAGTACGGATAAAAATGCGCACGTGTGCCTAGTCTGTGACTGCGTGTTGTGTGTGTACACGGGCTGTTTGTGTGTGTGTGTGTGTGTGTATTTGTACTTGAGTGTATTAGCGCGGCCGCGTACTGTGACCAAGGTTGCGGCCAACCGGACCTGCCGCACAACATTACATATTACATTAGATTACTTTTTTAATAAATAATTAATATTGTGCATTTTACCAGAACATCAAATAAGGGACATATTGAATCAATTCTATTAGATAAACTAATAATATTTTGTACTATCAATCATTTATTCAAAATTACTTGTCTTTTCAAACAACAAAAACTTGTTTTATTACATTCTATATTCAAAAAAGGAGCTTTTTGTACAATCATTGTAATTTGACTTTGGAATCGAAATGCGCTTACGCCCCTAATATAAAAAGCGCTGTAAAAATATACTTTTCAATCAATAACTAGTTAATAATATAATACATCTGTAATTTAGTAAGTTTTAACTCGATATTTACTATAAAATTTAATTATACATGGGTACTAACATGGTTTTAATGATGTACCGAATGTTAATATTTAGTACGACATAAAAAGTGATAAAAATTCTTTAGAAGACTGCCCAAATTAAAGAGAATAAATGATATCTAATGCTAAAAACTAATAATGTGATTACGAGGTTAGGTTATTATTTTTTTGCATTATAAATGAAATGAATGTATTTTGATTTTATGAACATACTGTCTTCTTCTAATATTTATATTCCAGAAATTTTGCGAATATGCAAAAATATGCGAATATTCGTTAAATAATCTCAGCCTCAACCTCAGATGTACTACAAATTTTTCTTTTTGACTAATTTAATTGTGCAAAATATTTATATTACTATAAAATTTAATTATAGGTACCAATTTGGTATTAGTGATGTACCGAATGTCATTTTTTGTATATTTGCGAACGCGAATATTTAGAAATTTCCTTAGAAGAGTTTGTTTAGATTGCATTATTTAATTTGATCTAATAAAAAAATAATCGTCCAAAGATAATAAAATAAATAATGCCAAATGCTTGTTTTTTATATTTATATTCATAAAGATTTTGCGAATGCGAACGCGAATATGTAAAAATATGCGAATATTCGTTACATCACATTAATTTAATAGTGTGAAATTGTATAGTTTTCATGTTTTGATAAAATATATTAAATACGAATAATATAAGAGTTGTGAATTTAGTTTCACATTTTTATAAAGTTTATTATCTAAACAACATGTTCAATTCAGGTTTATTCCTTAAAAACGCGATGGAGTAATAAAATCGAATGTATAATTTAATAAAGTGTAATTATTGTGATTGGTAAATAGATCATTTTGGTCTAAATGAATAAGATTTTTAATAATTAAATTGGCGAATGTCATAATGGTGTTCGTGTGTGCCGAAAGTGTAGGCCCCGCTGCTGTCCGATATCGCGCACACGTGAGTGGCCCAGCACACACACACACAGCGCGTCACTAACACTAGCGCGGCCTTGTCTGTGTGTGCATGTGTCTGTGTGCGTGTGGTGTGAGTGTGGTAGTGTAGCGAAATCTGCTCAGCGGCGTTTCGCGAAAAGGTCTGCGGGACGAGGCAGTGAGCAGTGAGCAGTGTCAGATGGGCTCCGTCACTACCGTGAGTGCTCTATGCTATACTCTATACTCTATACTCTATACTCCATACTCCTCACTCCTCACTCCTCACTCCTCACTCCTCACTCCTCACTCCTCACTCCTTAATCCTGACTGCTCCTCGTACTCCTGCTAATATCCTGCGCCGTGTTGTTCTCGTGCCAGTGTTGTTTGTTAAAATGGCAGTGTTCCTGTTCCTGTGAATAGTGTATCCTGTGTTGTATGCGTATACTCTTAGTCTGCCGCCCCCGTGGTGCTCCGCCCCTGTGCCCCTCGGCCTGCGCCCTGCTGCCAAGTGCCCCTCTCCCCCGCACCCGCACCCCGCACCCCTCGCCACTGTTAGTCGCGGGGGCGCAACAAGTGGACAGTCTCAAATGCAGCCAGTGGTGCTCCGCCCTCCGCCCCCCGATCGATAAATCAAACCATTTCGCATTTGAATAGTAACAAATAAAATCATCTAAATTTCAAACGTGTCAGTTGAATTATTGATAAATAAATGGTGGTTTTGCACATTTGTTATTGTGTCGTATAATTTTAGATGAATGGACGCGTGTTTGTTTGACAATATTTCGCAGCACTTTGCACTGTGAAATGCGTTGAATAAAAAAAAAATTGCCACGCTTTCGCGGCACGTGTTTTATGAAAATCGCGATAAGTTCTCCCCCTCGACGATCTGAAGATCTCGGCTCCGCTATGTTTATTTTTGTTTTAACATCTATACTTTTCTGCATAATGGCGGGTTTGCGAAAAAAACGAGGTCAAATTGTGAATTTGTTTTTCAAACGATCGGTGCATTCTTATTGAGGATTTTTTAAAACATCACTCTTCCTATAACGGTCACATTCATTTTGTTTAGCATAGTAAAAATGGCAACTGCAAAAAAATTGACACCTCCCTATTGCCTCCGTGGTTAGTTTTCCAGGTCAGCGACACAACATTATTGAACTCGGGTCTTCCCGCTTAGAAATCAACAATGCAAACAACTACACCACCAGGTGAACATATTATATCGTAACAAATATTTATCATTACATACGATCCAGTAATACTTTTAAGCTGGTAGACCAATTTATCAATCAATAGTGTTTTCCACCTGCCTGGGAAATCAACCACACTTAATTTAAACAAATTTTATTATATCTATTTTGGGAGATATTCGCTTGCACTTTTTTGCAAATGTGTATCTATTTGTGATTGAATAACTGTGTTTTGATTATGTCAAGAGGAATAACTTTTACGCGATGGGTGGTTTTCGGAAATTGAAATACTTATCAATCTGAATCATTTAAAAAAAATCTTTTATCAAGCGTCCGGTATTCAAGTACAGAAATACAAGTACATCTGGCGAAACGCCAAGGGAAAAAATATGGAAACAACTGAAATCATGATTTCACTTTAGCCAGGGTATTTTGAGTGCAAAGGGAACGTTGCGAATTGGAACACGGTGTAGATTATACTAGAACATTACATGATATTTAATACATTCAAATTTATTTCCATATAACGTTGCGTATTGATTAATTTTTATGCACTGTCCGTAAGAATTTGTTTTTGCAAAGTGCCTCACTTTGTTCGATTACAAGTTGAGATTTTAATTGTTGTTTTTATGTTTTTGTACAGGTTGCTCAGTGACACCACCTATGATGGACCAGCAGTTCTGCCTTCGCTGGAACAATCATCCGCACAACCTGACGGATGTTTTGGCCAGCCTTTTACACCGCGAGGCACTCTGTGATGTCACACTCGCTTGTGATGGTGAAACTGTTAAGGTGATTATGACTTTTCTAATGGATAAAAGTTTTTTTCTTTCAAATGTAACAATGAAAAATATATCAGCCATAAAAGTAAATTAAATGATAAATTTTTGATGTCAATATTGCTATCAACCATGTCCTCGTTTTAATTTTTTTTTTTTTTTTGTATAACCAATTGTTTATCGAATGTTATTCAGTCAGCCGTGTTAATTTAAAAAATATGTATAATAACAATTTGTTTTATTTTTTTATTTTAGGCCCATCAAACCATTCTATCAGCATGTTCACCATATTTCGAGAGTATATTCCTGCAGAATTCTCATCCTCACCCTATCATTTTTCTCAAAGATGTCAGATTTTCCGAGATGAAATCGCTACTAGACTTTATGTATAAGGTGAGCAAATTTCGATTACTCTTTAATCAATTCGTAATGGCTATAAAATATCTATCACAAACTTACGTATTTACTCATTTGAATTAAATTTGTTTTTTTCATTAAAAATGTGGCCACTTACCCAATGATAAGATAACGGACACTTCTTTGGTCACCAAGGGTCGAGTTGAAACTTTAAAATCACCTCAAGGCAAAATAAGTTGCCCTATGACCTTAGCATATCACGTACGCCAAGCACTTGTTCGTAAACATGTCAAAAAAGCAAACTGATTGCTACCGTTTTGACTGTTTTCACTTGAGATTGTTATAAATTGCAAACAATCAACTGCCATTTTACATAAATTTGTATACCAAAAAATTTATATTACCGAATACATTATATTCTTCCATAGTCTGTCAAACTTAAATTTTTAAAATGAATTTTACAGTCATTGAATTTGAAAACGATTATGATTCAAGTATTCTCAGTTTTAATATTTCAATTATTGTTTCAGGGTGAAGTAAATGTCAGTCAAAATATGCTATCTATGTTCCTTAAAACTGCTGAAAGCTTACAAGTCAGGGGTTTAACGGAAAACAATGCATTGAATTCAAAAGTAAGTACTACTTTTTTTGTAATTAATAATATTTTGTTTTTGTAACATATTTTAATTTTTTTTTAACTTCTAGATGGATGAGCGGAGTACACCTGTCACACCATCAGCTGAAAATTTAAGTTCAGGCAGTCGAGATGACAATCGCAATGTCTTTACTACAGAAAAAAGACGTCGTAAAAACAGCTCAGCTGGGGGAAGTAGTAGTGGTGGAGGCAGTAATCCAGCCTCTTGTGATAGTCCTCATTCAGTGTTATTACCACCTCCAGCACATCCTACATTGATAGATTCTTCATCGCACTTACCTAGGCATTTCCCCGATAATCAGGTAATTCAAGATGTTTGATTTTATTTTACAATTCAATAGTTATAATTACTCCTTATAAAAATAATATACTAATTCACTAATGTCACTTTTAGATGTCAACACATTCATTCAAAGGCAGTCCATCATTGAGTAAGCAGCAGGTAACTGGAGATACTGCTGGAGTTTGTAATCGTGGTGAAGGATCTGTGGGTCTTTCACCACCGCCTCCCGCTCATTCTGCACCACCTGCTCAACCTCATTTGCCTCCTCCGACGTCAGTAAAACAAGAAGCGGTTGACATGCCATATCATCTCTCCAGTGCCGATATCCATATGGTAAGTTTATTTTTTTTAATTTCTTCCATGACCATTTATCAATCATTGTGTTTACTATTTAGATGTCCCCCAAATATATATCTATTTTGATTTATAAAATCAAACATACAATAATTTGTAAACTTATTGAGACTACTTCATATTGTGAATCATCCAACATATTTTATTATATATGTTATTTAGTTTGAAATTAAACGTTTTATGGTATTGTATGAATGTAAGTTGGCTCTTATTTCTGGTTGATTGTCATTTATATAAAAATGTAATTTATGCCATTTTCAAAAGAATCTCTCAATATATTAGTACACATCTCAATGAAGAACATTCAATCCAATAATAACTTTGTACTTATTAAAATTAAATTTTGTCAGTATTCAGTAAACATTAAAGATGTGTACAATCTATTGTGAGATCTTGAGAAATATATTCCATTACTTACAATCCTAGTGCTAGTTTTTTTGAAAAGTATGTTGTATAATCATTTTCTTCAAAATATTAATTTTCATTATAAATAGGTAATTTTGAAAAAATCAATATATCTCTCCATGTGTAACTCATTTACAGTGTTTTAACATATCTTCATATGCATACACAAATTCATATATGTGTGTATTTAATTGAACGTCTCTTGCGGAAAAGCTTTTATGGTTTCTTGTACATTTTGTAATTATTTTTGCTGCAGGAATGATCTTTTTCTTCTTTGTAATTTTGTATAAAGAGATACCAAATTTTTATCATGTCTAATAATGATTGAATAATTATTAAAAATCGTCTACAGGAAGGAAGGGATCTGCCTTGTGTCAATCTAAGCGCAAAATACAAAAAAACATCATGATTTTTTTTTAATGCTTTTCCGCAATAAAAATAAATCAGGATGTTCTGGAAACAAAAAAAAATTGCAAAGAGATGATTGGTATAAAAAACATATCCTTTCCTTCTCTGTTGACAGACGATCGATCGGACAAGAGTTAATACATGTCCACTGCAGCAAGTCCAGGAAGAGTCGCCGAGTGTTCCAGTTACTTGGCAAAATTCTATCACCATATCTCAACAGCCACAACAGCATCAGTCTCCGTCTTCACAAATATATTTAACTGAAACTCACAGCACTCTACAAAGATATTTAACTCAGGGAAAAATGATTGAACCTATCATTGAAAATACTGGACCCATAGATTATACAGAAATGAGTAGTAGAAAAACAAAAATTCGGTCTGCAACCCAAACAGAACCTCGAATGGATACTGTTATACAATTATCAACAAGTCAGCAGCCTCCTCAATCACCTTCTACTCCACTTGGTAATCAGCAAAATGTACAACAGAACACCCGCCCTTCACCCGGCGTAAGAAAGGGGGGACGTTTCAGACCAAATTGGCTTGAGCAGTTTGCTTGGTTACAATACGATGAAAGACTAAATATAATGTTTTGCACATATTGCAGAAGATGGTCACATGAGTTGCCAGATATAAGAACATCGTTTGTTGAGGGGAATGGGAATTTCCGATTGGAAATTGTGAACCATCATGATAAATGTAAGGCTCATAGACTATGCAGGGATAGGGAACAAAGAGGTGAAATCATGGATAGAGTAAATATGCCCGAAGATTCTCAATGATAATTAGATTTTAATAAAAACACCTAGTGTATCCTACATATATAATTTATTGTTTCAAAAACTGTTAAAAACATGCAATTTATCATTTAAGAAAAACTGGTACTTGTGGATATTCTTAGTATCTTGTTTATTAGTAACACATCAAAGTATTACATGATGTAAAAATTTAAATAACCACCACGTGTAAAAGTCTACCAAATTCCCCTAAATGTCCAATGACATTTAGTATTTTTATAAAGATACAGTTTTTTTTATTCATATACAATACTTGAAGCTGAGCTTATGAGAAAATATACCTCGGTCTAAAATTATGGACGATTTATTTACACATGAATGTTATTATTAGATATTGTTAAACAATATTCTGTGATTGAGTTTTCTAGTAATATAATATCATTATTTATTTGAATAGACATGTAATTTATTCAAATTCCTCCATATTTACAGAAAAAATAATTAAATGTTATTAATCATAGTATAAGTCTATTTACCTTATGAGTCAGTGTACAAGGAATTTATTCATTGTTATATGCATTTTAAGTTTGAGTTAATCTCATAGTTCATTCATAATATTACAGAGTCAGTAATTATTTCAGACCATTATGAATAATATTTTAAGTAAATTAAAAAAAATGTTAAACTTCAAAGTATTTAATAAACTTTATCCTTCGTTGGGTGCTGTAGGCAAATTTGAAAGTAAAATTTATTTGTTTCAAACTACAGATATTGTTCAGTAGTATTTTGGATATGTCTATGTATATTTGTTTTTTTTTCAGTTTTGTATGATTTACATAGCTTAGTTAAATGTTACCATATAGGAATAGTTTGTTTTGTATATTATCTAAATGAGTTTACTATGGTTAAAGCTTAACCTTTAAGGAAAATTAACACTAAATGTATATCTATACATTTTGGTTGTGATACTGTTTAACTGTAAAAAAATTGTTTTAAACAAAAAATCATCTAATAAATATCTATACCTTTGATATAATAATCAATTGGTTTTAAATACACAATTGCATAAACATCTTAATCACATTCCATTGGGTAACTGCTTATTTTTTTTGGTCATATTAATTTCGAAGTATATAATTTAATCTTTGTTTAATTGTTCACTTTGAGATCTTGTAGAAATAGTCAATCGTATTGTCCTGTTTCGTTTTGACTATTGATTTTTCAATTATTGAACACGGTTATTATAAATGGGACCAGATGAATACGTGAGACAACAACATTTTTATTTGTTACTTTGTTTTGAATAATTATAATGTGAGTTGCCTTATGGCTTAATGTTTAGTGTTGGTGATTCTGGAGTGGGAGGACCTTTTGTGAAAATGTTTGCACTCCAGTTTCAGCAGTGTTCTTCGTTATTGTCATTTGGTAGATCTATTGTAACTAACTAGTTCTAAAGACTCATTTCTGTGTAGCTGGCCCGGGAAATCTCCACACTAATCATTCCCGATGTTAGCCACTCTTTGTTAAGTTAAGGGACCCGAAAATAAAGTCATCGAGCTTTTTAAAAGATGCATTTGTACAATATTTTCTTTGAGTCACATTCTATTAAAATCCTTCTGCAACACATAAATAAAATTTCTTACTAACATCCATTTACAAATTGTTGCTTTTAAATATTCTGACATTGGGGTAAATTAAACATACAGGGTTTAGATTAAACATTGAACTGTAAATGAATATGTATATTTGTTAGATAAAAATACTTCTGTAAATATTAGCTATCATTGACAAAAGTACAAAAGCCAATTTTATATAAGAGAAAACTTATACAAAATAAATTCACTAATTTAGTGTGATATTTGAATGTTTGACTTTTATTTCTTGAAAACGTTTTAACTTTGTTATAATACTATGTAATAAAAAGCATTCGTTACCATTTAGATATCTATATAGATTGTTTTTATATTGAGATTCATATATGTGAATGATTCGTACTTAGTATGGAAATACAATAAAATAAGAATACGAAATATTTTTATTTCAGTCATCCCAATATTTATTCTTAGTTGAGTAATTTCAATTGTAGCTGCTTAGTTATTCTTGTATTCGTGCGAAGCCTATGGAAGAATCGATAAATATTTGTCACAGCAAGATAATTAATTCCATAAATTGACTTCTGGAAATTATTTATTTTCAGTTGGGATCTCATGGACTACAAGATCAATCAGATAATGAAGCAATGATACCGATACAGCAAGATCCTTCTGATGCGATGGACGGTAAGATTTAATAATTATATTTCATTGATCTAAAAAACTTATTTATTGATTGTATATGTAAATATAAAATTCATATTTATACATACAATAAATTCTTAAACTATAAGAGCATGTTTTCTGATCGGGTTGGTGGTTTGGTTTTAGTTAAGTTGGAGGTTATATCTCAATTTCGTATATGTATATTTTGGACTTAAATGTAGATTGTACACTGTAAGAAAAAATCACAACTCTTATAATTATCACCATAAAACCTTGCTTGAAAATTGATTGAGACACCCATGTGATTTTTTTTGTATGTATAATTTATTAATATTCCTTTCATGTGATTGACGTTACTCGACCAAAAGTGAGCTTTTGATTGTTACTTGTTTTGCATGTGAGATATTGTTTATTAACCATTTGGTGATAGAGATTTAACAGTCTTGTTGCAGCTTTTACCCTTTTAATTTACGAATGCTTGTTTTAGTTATTTTATTTGCTTTTAGACTCTTATCATATGTATTCGGTTTTAACATCTTAATTCTAAACACATTCATTTCAATTACTCAATGAATTTTCCTTTATACACACATTTACACATTTTTACATGGTATTTTATTTTTTATAGTTGTGTGATCAAATAATTTAAGAGATTAATATAGATTTTCTTCTATAGAACGAAGAAGAAACGTGAAAACTCAAGCATATATTTGAGGATGTCGTTAATTATTATTGATCAACCTGGTTTTCATATTATTTTTTTTTGGAAATAATTATTTTTCTAATCTGAATTTTTTTCTTTTGTGACGACGTTGACCTAATGGATACACTAGTCATTTTTTGCGTTCTATCATATATATATATATTTGGAATTGTCCCGGACCTCAATATTGGTAATAACTTTTAATTGAACAAGTACATTATATTGAATTAGTTACTCCGTAATCATTTCAGATAGGTTTTTGTAGTTTATCTGGTATATTATATATGTACATGTATATTTGTTAACATTTGTGAAGTGACATAATTTGAGTGAATTATATTTTACAATGTATAATGTAACATATCATTATTATGTAGTTTTGTCTAGGGTATATCATTAATTATTCATTTTAAGGAAAATTCCAAGAGGCATGCAGAATTCGAAGTAGTCTTTAGTATTGAAGAGTGAATAATGCAGTATTGTAAAATATATTATCTTGCTTACCATGAAGTATCGCACATTTGCTTTGCAGATCGCTTACAGATTGATGAAAACTATGAGCCTCCTCCATTGGTGAGATTGGTTGATTTCCAGAATATCAGTGTTATGAATAGCCGAACGAAGAGCAATGGTGTAGTTATGTATGATCAGCAATCATGTAATATTTGCGGCAAGTCCGTGGCTAATTTAAAAAAACATATTAAATCCCATACACCCGGTCAACATAAATGCCCCTTTTGCTCACTCGTACTAACAAGAGCTGATAATTTAAAACGCCATGTTAGAATGAAACATCGCAGTGATACAGTTAGCAATTATAATGATTTTATACAGACTTGATACAAAATAGGTGTTTTTATATTGATGTTGAACATTTCCTTGGAATCAAGATGACGTCATAAAGAGGGATCTATACAATACTTACACTCAAGTTTTAGCATGGCTGATTGCTTTACGCTTTTAGTAATACTCTTCTCTGTCACCTATTTCAAATGTGAGCTTTTTATTACTCTGCTTTTTATTTTTTAGTAGTTGAATTATTTTCTGCTTTTTATAAATTATATGCATATTTTCACAATTTATCAATCAGGTGTTTTTAATCATTTATATAATTGCTTTTATTTGCTTTCTTTGCATTCTTATTTGATTTTTATATTTGTGATTCTGGTAAAAATGTGCCTTACTATGATTAGAATTTATTTATTGATAATAATAACATAATTGTTTTGTGTGATTCTACATTACAAATAACATGATCTCGCTCAAAATAATAGACTGATAATATAATAATTTGAAATTTTAGTGTGTGTTCGTAATAATTTCAAATATTTTTTTCTTGTTGGCCATGACGAGTAATTTTATATAATTTCAAATAATGACTTTTTTTACATTTAACTTGAGCCATATTTTGATAATATAAGGATTCATTCGGATATCACGGGTATTTACACAAATTGATAATAAATTTTACTACCAGTAATGTGTGAATACAATATTCATTACACAACATAAAATTTACACATTGTTTGTGATTATCAATGTGCTTTGTATGTAATTAAAATAGGTTTTCTTATTATTGCTTTTTGTTTTTATGCTTTTTTCCTTTTCGCCTTACCTGTACCCTTTCCTTCACTGCTTTTAATTCATTTAGATAATTATTGTGCTCGCAGTTTGTAAATATATTTTTCACAATGTTAACAATTATTACATTTTAATGTCACAATGGACTGCGAAACACTTAACATACACATTAAAATACAAGTACAAAGATTTATTCGATCTGTGATCTGGTTTCCTTGACAACAAGAGATGAAAATTACTATAACAATATATTTGATTTTTTTTAAATCATATATCATCCGTGTTTTGTATAGACACAACAGTTTTATGAATATTTGTTGAATGTCACATATTGAATGTCATATTTTTCATAAATCATAATTAACATAATATGCGAACTCATAATGTTTTGCTAGTAGAATTGGCTTTTTTATATTATAGTTCTAAATAAACTCCTTCAATATTGCTAAATAACATCTACACCTGTTGCGACCCTGTAAATTAACTATGGCTTGAAGATTTGGTGGTTGAGAAGTCTTTCCGTGTGGTGGTGTTTTTTTTATAACATTTGTTGACACCTCGTGAAGTGCTTTATTTACAAAAACAATTTGCAAAGTTACTATTTTCCACTCTGAATAAATATTTCAGATTGATTCTGATGCATGTAATGCTCTTTTTGATCTTAGACCTGAAACTACTTAATCGCTTTTAAATCATGATTATATCATGACTTCAATTAATAATAATCACGATTTTTTTCAAGTACCGTTGATATGCAACAACTTGCTTTTCTAACTCAAGTTTTCTTTTTCAATTAGTACTTCTTTCTTAACTTTTATCACAAAGTGCCTATACACTGTAGAATGGATTATTTAGGGAGTTTACTTCTTTTCACTCTTATTTTTTAATCTACACGAGGCTACACATTGATCTGTGTGAAAATTGGTTAAAATGGTATTGAAAACATTATATGGTGTATGGGTCACTTTCAAATGATGAAATTTTGTTCTTACTAAATCTACACTTTTGTCATAGTATTTTTTCATATTGTAAAATTAAAAATGCATACTGACAGAACCTGTACTTAATCAACACTAGATGCAGCTCTTTTATTAATTAGCTCGATGCTTTGTTTATTGATTAGTTTTAGCTGGATAGAATAGTTATAGAAATACAAATATAATTCAAATCAAAAATATATATTTAATAGAAGATTGCTTCTCAGTTTGTTTTTTTAATTTTTTATATACAAACTTCTAAGAGCACAGAATGATGTGATTGAGCTGTTGATTTTGTGCACTTTTATTAATGAACTATCACTTTTGGTGCATATAAAATTTACTTTTGTAAATAATTTATCAGTTCTTCATATATACAATATTTGTGTATTTCCAAAGAAACGAGAGAAAGCTCTTTAAATGCAAATTAATTATGTTAAATTCGTTAAGAAAATTGTTACAGTTATAAAAAAATATATTCACATATCGTAACAAAACAGCAAAATTTAGAAAATAACAATAATAAGAATTATTTGCTACATCACTCCGCCTATCTACACTATGATCGATTGAACTATAAAAAACTATGAGATTTTTATCTCATCATTGAGTGTCATTAACATGTTTTATGTTAACACTATTTATTTTTGTATATACATTAGTGTACATGTATATATAATAAAATGTTAATTAGATGTGAGAAGATATGATCCAGTGTTGATGTGTGCGGAGTGGTGTGTTTGTGTGTATGTGTGCATTGTGGAACGTAATGGGTACCATTACGTATGTTGTTGTTCATTCCAGGCTCGAAGGGTTGGCATATGCGGCTGACATTTGAAAGGGTGGCTGGAGCACTGAACCTTCATCGATGCAAACTATGCGGGAAAGTGGTCACTCACATCAGGAACCATTATCATGTACACTTCCCTGGCAGATTCGAGTGCCCACTATGTAGGGCGACGTACACCCGCTCCGATAACCTGCGCACCCACTGCAAATTCAAGCATCCAGCCTACAATCCAGATACGCGCAAGTTTGAACCGCCACCAGCAGCCACCACAGCACCACCCCCTTCTGCGCTTCTAGCCTCCCCTTTACACCACTCCCTCGACTGATGGCGGCCACGCTGGCTGGGTTACCACCCGGCCATGTGAGCCCCCCTGCCGAATCTCAATACCGAGTCAGTCTCTTCTAATAGTTCGCACCAATTGTATGTATGTCTCCGCGAACACTAGGCATTTTGTAAGCGGAGGGACCTCCAGTACTTTTTCGAATGTGCGACACATGTATACAATTATGTTAATCACACTTTGTTTATGAGATTATTTGATTATCGAAATATGCACTTAGTGCATTATATTTCTATTCAGTTTGTTAACATACTCATAATTTGAAATGCAGAAGTCATGTACACTTTAGTAAGAATTTAACTGTTGAATAGTTTTAATCCCCACCAATAATTTGCTTTGACTTAAATAAGTGCCTATTATTGGTCTAGTTATTTTTATAATTGTTTACATTTATCGATGGCTTTTCTGGATTAAAATGTTTATTTTTAATCATTTATCTAGATTTATTTTAAAGATTTTTTTTTGTTACCAAGCCATCGATTTTTAGTTCCGTAAAATCATTACAGTGCATTTAATTTAAATACATGGTTCTTTTTTCATCGCTTTTAATTATTCAGTACAATATTTTTCATTGTGACACTCAGAATTGCACAATATTTAATTTTTTTTTGTTTTATCCCATGAACCCCTTTTTATATTTTATTCAAACACAAAATTTATGTATTTCTTGGAAAGCATCTTTTTATATATTTTTTATACGTATTAGATAAAAATATGTTGTGTGATTTATTTTTCATTGTTAACATATTTTTTAAGTCTATATAATGTTTGTCGCCCACTCAACAAAGTAAAGCTGGTGTGATTTGAATTTTTCGGGGCCTTCTTTACAAAACAAGAGATTGTGAATATTAAAATGGAGTGAAGTAAGGAATGTGATCTACAAAAATGGATATTGATATGAAATAATAGAATTTTTATACACTTATAATGACTATTTACGGAGATTGTTTTTATATTTAGAGTAAAATATTATTGTCATTTATGTATACATCTGATAAATAATATTTTTTTTGTAATAATTTATCTCCTCTAAGATTTTATTGGTGTTGATTTTACTTGAATTCTATTATCACAAATGTTGTATTGCAGTTTTTTTTTTGTTGAGCATACTATGCAGTTGTTGCACTATAAATACAGCAGCTTTATTAAACTTTACAATATTATTTTGTTAACTACATTTTTTATTTCTACACTGAATGATTGTGTTCATATATTTTAAATGAATTTAGTAATAGGAGTTAAATGATATGGAAAAGATTCTAATTTGTGATACTCCAGGTGCAACATCTGGGTATTATTATTAATACATTTATTTTTATCATATATGCTTAAACGATTGGATATACCCATTGGATTCTTTAAGAATGGCATTATATAACTTTCGGCATTATGCAATTTTTGGGACTAACAGTAGATTAAAAATTCTATATTATTACATAAATATATATACATGCGTTTAAAATTATATATATAAAATATACACATTCATTCATTATAATGAAGTTCTGTTGAACATTAAAATATAGAGCGGTACGGTAATCAAATTGTGATATATTGGAATGGTGCTACTGATGAATGTGTGCATTGTAAACAGTGCATTCGTGTGAAAACGAGTTAAGTGACTCGATGAAATGCCAACTTAATTTTGGCAGACTGTCGTAGATAGGTAAATGAAAATAATGCAAATAAATTACAAGGTTGGAAAAATGTAAAATACATACAAATAAATTACAAATTGATAAATCCCGTCGACTATCGCCACCATAATTTGTTATCTGAATGAAGAGAAAGAAGTTTCTAACAGTCAGTTGGTCAGTCGGTAAATGATTTGATCGGTTCATTTTGAACTGATCATTATCGACCACATCATCATACTCTGTGCAATATGTAAAACTAGTTATTTAATAATTTTTAACCAAACTAAATGTATAAAATACTTTATAACAAATATCACATTGCGTCTACCTGATTTGTTTATTATTGAATAATAATTTTTATGATTACTTTTAACAATTACACGCTGTGTACTATGAGAGGAATATTTTTCGTTTAAGTTATTTCAATTAAAAATTTTAGTCTGTATTATGAATGAAGAATTGGGTTATGGTTATTCGAAGCTACTAGGCTAAGTAACAAATTATATAAAAATGAAATTTCCATACCTCTGCAGTCTTAAGATTATAATATTATATTACTTTATTATTATAATTAAATTAGCTAGAAATCTAGGTTTATATGTTCCGTTATGATGAAGTCACTTCTTTAATTTTTATCAGAGTCTTTAAGTTATATACACACACATACATTTATGTCTGAAATGCATATTGGTTGCATTTACTCCTGCATTTATCTGTTGTATTTATTACTAATTTACATTAAATTGTGGTATGTTACAAAATTTTTGTGTTATTCATTTTATATCAAAACCCTATATAATATTTATTTATTTTTTATTTATAGAAAAACAATGAACAATTAGGTCAATATTTTAAGACAGGTTCGCCGAATAATTGAAAATGTACACTATCTTCATTACACAACAACACATTACACAGAAAGACAAAACAAAATTTCATCAAACCATCTACTGCCAACATTTTTCAGTTTTTAATCCAAACCACGATGAGCCATTAGAGTTTTATTTTGAGATGCATGATTTTGCTTTCATGTCCGTGAAATAATATTTTATCATAATTATATATTCAAACTCTTGGGCTTCGGCGCACAGTTGATGTCTTTTATTTTCATTTTTACATGTCACCTTTTTATATATATACATTTTTTTTTTTTGCTTTTCACTTTTCGTTGTCAATGTTTAGAGCTTAATAAATGTTTTCTAAACGCACTTGATATATTTTTCGTGTAACGGTTGGCATGTCATTTTCATGTTGGAATTTATGTGTTGGACTGTTTTCTTTTACGCTAACTAATAGACATATTTGTCATGAATATTGTTTGTTTCATGGGCTTTTTGATTATCCTGTATATGCACCAAAACTTCTACATTTATTTGTGTCAATCACATTGAGTGAATTTGGCATAATCATAATTTTTAATAATGAGACCCAATGCATCGTTTTATACTTACATCCTTATTAAATGTAGAAGTTATGAAATTAAATGTATTATCACAACATGCTTTCTTCATGATAATTCATTTTTTTTAAATCCCACTATCTTTTCATTATCATTGTTATTAAATGTAATAATGAAAACATTTATTATATGGATGATTATTTAATATAAATAATGTATTTTCCTCCAATTTCAAGTTTCATGTACACAAACTTTTGCTTACACCATTTTCAAATTAATATTTGTATTGATGTGATTTTTCCTAAAAAAACCACTATTTAAAATCATGTTTGATAAACAGGGGTTTTGAGTTTACAATTTCAAATTGAAATCCATAAGCGCTTCAATTGCAATCTATAAGTTCTTTAATGCTTATAAAATATTGTTCAAAGTCAAATTTAGTCATTATCTTCATCTTTTCTTTTAAAATTTGAGTTTCAATACACAAATACACTATAAACAAAATTCACGCAGTACACAATTCCAAGTAATGGTAGTGAGATATTTATGTGGGGAAATGTTGCAGAGCTGATGCAGTCTCATCACAGCCTATATGTGCCGACTACAGATCCGGCTCGCTGGCAGTGCAAGTGCTGCGGTAAGAAAGTCACCAATCGATGGCATCATTTTCACAGCCACTCCACAGACCGTTCGCTGTGCCCATATTGTCCGGCCAATTATAGTCGCATTGATACTCTCCGCTCTCACATGAGAAACAAACATCCTTCCAGAGACCTGCCGAAGCACTAAATTCCAAAAAAATATTGGGACTCCAATGATTGTTGAGGAAATATTTATTAAATAACTGACAACGGCATCAATTTGCACTGATTGGGTCTTTTGAATGATTATCATGTTTTCTTCAACATTCTTGCGAGATTGATTGAATGATTTTAGTTCTACACATAACGTGTTGTGTTTGAGGGTTTATGGTATATAATCTGATTTATTAATGAGTTAAATAAAAGAAATATAATCTTATTGAATAAATTTTGCCACGGCAAATTCTTTGAAAACATTTAGCGGAACACAAAGTATGCCAATTATTAACAAACTTATTTTTTATACTCGAATTTTGATATTTATACAAGTGGATGAAAATTTCATTCTATTATATCCTATTTAAACATTTTCATGCACAGAGTGGGATGTAGCTGTAAGGGGAAAAAATCAAATTTTTAAATCTATTTATACATAAATTCGATTAAACAAGTTTCGAAAGTCGACAGACGATTGCATTATTATAAAAGTTTTCTCACAGTTGTCATTAGCATCAAAAATTAATATATTGTAAGTAAAATGTAATTGTAACTAAGAAGACATTTTAAAACTATAATTTCTCCATTGCCAATTATTATTATGGTATAATAGAAAGAGTGATGTTTTCTCCAAAATTGTCCAACGTCAACAATCAATAGTTACCATGTGTGTACACATTATTTTAAATAGTCACGCAATTAAACAAACCAAGATATTCCTTATCACAAGTCAGAATATTATAGACTAAATAATCCACTAATTACGATCTCAGAACTTTAAAGAAAGTCATCTTCATTGAAAACATATTTTTATAGTGATTGTAAGAATGCCATTTTTTAAATACTTAAAATCTTTAAAGTGTAAGTTATATAGGATGTAAGTATAGTATATTAAATAATATGCAAATTTAAAGTGCATAATAAAATAAAATTTTGATTGTAAATAATTCTCACATTTAACATACAAATACTTGGCAATTTCAATCACAATTCATGGGTAAACAGTAAGAATATGAGATACTTAAAGCACATTTGATGCTTTTTTCACTTTAATCAATTAAAATATAATGTTTTTTCAATATATGTATGGTGTTTAAAAACTTATTTTTGATTATAAATGGTTGTGTATTGACACATGAATGTGTTAAAATTGTATTCATACGATCACATAAAATACTCACTTATAAACATTAGTTATAAATTAGCAGCTATATAAAATATTTTAACACTTGTAATAAGTTGTCCATACTCATCTTTGGAAAACATATTTTATTAACTGAATCAACATGAGAGTTATTATCATCTAAATGATTGTCAATTACATATGTCACTAGAATTAGTCATTGAAATTTTTAATATTTGTGTATGTAAATATACAAATGATCCATTTGTAAATATTTATTCATAGATAATATAATATTATTACCATTCAACAGTATACACACATATTAAATAAAGTATTTTAAGCTTTTTGAAACCGTATGAAGGTAAGTTTTAATAGATAATTGTTGATTTTGTTGGAAAATGAGTTTGATTATCGCTATTGATAATAATTGTGGAAATTTATTTCGCCATATGTTTGTTAATTTCTATGTGTATTCAGATGTTATGTTTGGCAAAAATTATATGTAGAATGTATGATGCATACATACGGCTAGTGATATTTTTGACTGATTTGAAAAATTATATTGACTGAATTTTAACGATTGGGCATATATTATAGGATGTTAAGGAATGCATTTTATTCATGCTATTTGAGGAACATTCGTGTTCAAAATCTTAATAAATAATATCGGAGTGTGGCAATGCTTAGTCGAAGTACGCTTTTGACGGTATTTTTGTCAAAGGCATTGTTATTTATGATTTTATATTTTCAATGTTTGTTTGTTTGTTTTTTACTTGTTAACCAAGGGTAATTTAATTTTTATGTAGTAATGAATGCTTTAGCATATTTGTTGGGAGTTTATACATTTGCTAATCTAGTCTGGATACTTATAGTTAGTTAACGATATTTACATTCATTTTATTTTGCTTCATATATAGTGTATTCAAGAAATGTAGTTTCTTATAATTATATACCTACAATTAAAGCACTTTAAAGCTGCGTGTCACTAATGAGTGTCTATTTAAATCAACTTTAGCTTTTTGAAATCTCGATTTTGTTCATTGATGTATTAATAATATATTTTAAAGAGTCGAATTATTGAATGTGTACTATCTTTCGAAACAGTTAATAAGTGTAATCTATGTGTCTAAAAATATAATATGTACCTAAGATGTTTAAAATATTGATATAAATACAGTGTAAACCTCGATGTACAACTTTTCCAGCCTCCTCATTATTCTCAAACAATTATCTCGATTTATGAATCTTTTATAATAATTATTCATCACACACATTTCACACTTGTTGTAAATACACAATCATCAAATGGAACATTTTTTCAATAATAATAGTGTAATCATTTATTTATATCAAACAAAATACATAACAAGGTACTCAATAAATACTTCTCAAACATATATTACTTCAATAATAAGTCTGAAAGCAGGTTTTAAAAATTAATTGTAATTTCACAGACGTTACCTTTTAGTTCCTTTCAAAACATGTCTAGTTTTAGTTGATGAATCTTCTACGTGTTTATTGTGATATATATATGAATTTTCTTTTTAAAAATTTTATTCTGTGTAGTTATTATTTAAGGGAACTTTGGGCTGTTAATATTAAGTATTATTGAAGTATCTATGGTATCATTGCTATCTTTATGTATATAATGTATATTTTTTTATAAAAATAAACCTATTATGAAAACTCAATACCATATTATTTCTGTCAAATTAAAAAACAATTTACTCATTTCTAGGATTTCATATAGGAAATATTGTATCAAATGACCTTTTTTAATTGATGAAGATTTAAAGTAAACAGGTAGGTATGTTTTAAGTTATTTATGAAAGTATTTTTTTAAATTATCATATGTATATGTACTTGGTTTTCAGAACTATCCACAATATCTCCAAAGTAGTGGTCCCCAAAATATTTAAAAAGTGAATAATTCATAAATATGTTTTATTTTTTATAAGCAATACAAGACATTCGAGTAACTACAATATCATAAACAATTGGCACACTTGGCATTGCTTAGAATAAGACGAGTTGTTTAACTTATTCAATTTAATTAATTTCGAACCTGTACATTTTTATGTCAATACAATTCATTTTCATTCATCACACTCAGTCTCATCGGGTAGGTTCTATTAAATCATGGCTTATTACTCTATCCATAAATAAATTATTTAATATCACTAACACTATAACTAAAACAATCGAATATTGCACCAAATTTGATGATGTTAATTATTATTTTAAATTGGCTATTTTCATAGTGACTTCATTCATCATCGTATGGTTTTAAGGCTCCGCTCATTCCACTATTTTTAATTTCCACGTTGTCTGCCTTTTCAGATTCGACTTCTGTCGATGTTTCATTTTCTTCATCCGATTCGTCCTCCTCTTGCTTTTTCTTATCGTTCTCTTCCATCTCTTTGAACTTGATACTTAGATATCTAATAAAATAAGAACATATTTGTTTATTGGAATATTAAATATAATTGTTTAGTGTGAATACTTGTCCACGAGTGGTCCGCTGTAGTCTTCTGGGAATTTGGGTGAATATGGCAGAATGTATTTGTAGAGTCTTTCATTTAAAACATATAATTGGGCTGTCGTCGAACATTTCACATTAAACCACCAATCACAGGTAAGCGCTACCTGACTGAAAATTGTTCCATTCGGACACAAAAATGAAGCTTGACCTCCGTTCAAGTCGCAGTAATGCCACACCTGTTGCAAATAATATAAATATATATACTTTTAATTCATAACCGGCGCTAGTTTACCTGGCATTTTGTTTCCGGATCGCCGAAGAATCCTTTGTATCTTTGTGTTTTACAATCAAAACTTGTCGGTGGAATGACCGACAATGTTGGGTAATCTATACCTGGCAAACCAGGTGTTCCGCCTATATCGTTTTTATCCGAATCACTCAGGTCGTCGTTATAATCAAATGAATTTTCTGAAAGTGAATAATATATTAGAAAAATGTAGTCGTCTGGTTGGTATTTAAACATCCAATTGTATGGCCTGCTAATGTTTCGGTGATTTTGGTTAAATTTATTTACCTTTCTCCAAATCTTGAGACGGGTACACGTGAATGGGTCGTAATTTTTTTATCGGCTTTATTTTTTTCAATCTTGAATAATGCTTTGGTTTTTGAGTGGCTACGTTTAATAATGATTTTGATGGTGTGACTACTATATTTTCTACACGTGGCTTATTTGTCACTTCTTCAGCTGCACTTGGTCGATCCTATAATAAATTACATAATTATATAATCAAGTATGAAAGATTTAGAATAATATATAAATTTTATTTATAAACTTTCTAAAAAATCGTATCAAATCTGGACTTTATATTATAGTATTTAATCGCTTTCAGATTTAAGATGACATAATATTTGTTCAATGTGACGACCATTTGAAAACGAAAATAAGAAGCTTTTTCAAATAAATTAAATTTAATTGATTATATCAAGTTATTTTTTTGTGATGTTCAATAATGTATCACCAATACAATTTTTTTTTGTTAAAATCTCATAAATCAATAATTTTTATATCATATTCTATGTATATTTATATATTATATATTTTCGCCCCGCCCCATACCATCGATATATTAACAGGCTCTATAAATGATGAAAGATGACGGACCAAGCAGATGAGTTAGAGGCAAGACTGTGATCAAGGCTTAGTGTTTAAATAATAGTAATAAACTGACATTTCAAAAAAATAGTGTTTTCTCACTCAGACTACATGGTCCGTCATATTAATATTTATACATCCAGTTGTATGGCCTGGTAATATATCGGTGTTATCACCCCGTCCCATATGATAAATTCACAAACCTTATAAGTGCTAAGAACTTGAACTAATGTTTTGATGGAAGAGTCGATGTTGTCAGCATTTATAGTTTTAGGCACTGAATTAGATAACTGCAATCTCTTCAATATATCAGCAAGATTGTTCTGCTCGAATTGATCTCCAGACGAAGGTCCGTAGTTTATATCTGCATTAGATTGTGTGGTGACTTCTACCGGTTTGTATTGAAATTGTGGTTTGTTGTAATTTTGCAGAACGTAAGGCTTTTCTATATTCGAAGCCGTATAATCTTTGACAGGGGCATAATAAGACAATTTGGTCGGCCTTGCAGATGGTATTATGGGTTTAAACCCGCTTTCCGTAGTCGGGACAATGTCTAAAGACGGTTTAGGGGTGGATATATAATTATGCGTGACGTGTTGAATTTCGGGGTAGTTTTCTTCATCGTAATATTTATAACGGACTTCGTTCTGATAAGTTTGTTGAGGTTTGAAGAAGTCGCCATAGTAGGAGGGCCTCGTAGACACGGGAACAGGTATTGGCTTTTGGCCGTAGTTTTTGGGGATTCTATAATCATTCTCGCTGGGTATGTCTAATGGTGGAGTTTGTTCGTAAGGTACTAGTTTATATTTTTGTGGTTTTTGTCTGGGTTGTTGAACTGCTGAAAGTTCCCCAGGATTATAGATATCCACCGCGTTCACGTTCACTGGAACAGCGATTGGTCTCTGGAAGTTATAATTTTGAACCTGTTGATGTTGAAAAGGCGCCCTCAGGACACTCTGCACTGGAAAATAATCTTCATCCTCATTCTGTATCGTTTTAGGAGTGTTATAATTGGGTACAAGCTTATTGGGATACGCTGAAGCTATATTAAATTGAGTCAGTCGATTGCCCTGGAATCTGGGAACATTGCTGTACTGAGAAACAAACTTGGCTCCTTCGCTTTGACTTTTGGGTGAATACAACTCACTTTGAGGAGCGTTGAAATCATTAGCCAGGTAAAAAGTCATGTATGGAATTAATCGTCTATATCGTTCATTTACTGGTAAATCAGCTTGTGAAGTATTGAAGTAGTTTTTCTCAACCTGTGTGGTTTTAACTTGTCTGTAACTCTTCACAGGATTGATCGGTACAAAGCCACCGACTTCAATATCTTTATTTTTAACCTCGGGCATAGTCTTCTGTGGGCTTTGGCCGTTCGATGATATTGAAATGGTTTCAATAAAATGAGGTGCTGAAACAATAAATAAAATTTAATTACAATCACAATAAGTTAAAACTATAAAAATAATGTTTTTATAAAACAATTGCGTGGAGTAATGCGGTACGCCGGAAAAAAGGTTTCTTAAAGTGTTGTGGGAAATTCTCGTCCCATTGTTATATGGAATATAAGTAAGTACCTATGGTAATTTGTGAATTGCAAAATTTTTAAAACGATCTTATGATTTATTATAGCCCTTAAAAATATTATCATTGTGTATTTTACAGAATAATGCATTATTATCATGATAATTTTAGTGTATGAAAACGTCTTTATTCTGGAGAAGATAGTTTTGGTAGATTTTAACAAATTAGACTTTAAAAAATACCTTTATCCGTTAGAAAATAATTAATTTACACATAAGCATATATAAATAAGTTTTATCAATGTTAGAAATGGAAAATTTTTGTTATTTTTTTAGCTGCTCCATATTTAACAATCGAGTCTTAAAAAACATAAAAAACACCAAATATTTGCTCGTTATATATGAATGTATTCTTAATAAGATTTTTGGATCTATTTAATTATTACAATTAAACAGGATCGATAGGGCGGCTCTGCCTGTCTTTAAATTATGGAAATTAGAGTAAACTGATGACGAGAGACGATTTATCGAGAGTTTTTTCCAGATCTCCCATTTGCAATAGTATAAATTTATTTTTGCCCTTTATAATAGTGTATTAATTCTTATTTTTCGCATACACAAATTACATGGAATATCACATTTTCATCCCTTCCCCAAAATGCTCCAAAAAATAGGATTAATTTGAATGTTTTACCATACAAACTTATAAATGAATTTGTATGCAGGTGGAATAAATTGCCAAATTGTTATTCACATGTGGCAACTATTTGTTTCTCCAATACAGTTTTGCGTGCATGTCGTTCCATTACATTTTATTAACTTTGCGAAAGTGTGAAATTTATCGCCTTTTATTGAGAAATTCACTCAATTTGTATTTAAAAATTAAGTAAATCATTCGCACAAGATATGCATTTTCTATTATTGCCGCAGTTTTATTACATACTAAAAATATCAATCAATTATTTGTCATTCATTGCCAAGAAAACAATATTTCTTGAAGACAAAAAAAATATATGAGCGTGCGCACGAGCCACATTATATGGATTGGAAACCTGGGAAAAGGCGTTTCAATAAAACAAAACTATAAAAAAGAGTTTATCATACATCAGTGCTTTTTATAATATCCTTGCACAATTAGACAATTGATTATTTATAACAAAAAGATCACTGATTGTTGTCCATTTTTCGCACACGCATTACGAAATTAACTATTGTTTCAGTCATGTTAGGTTTTATATTAAAATAGATATGTAAGTGTGTACTTTAATATTTATTGAATTGAATGAACAGTCTATTAAGTAGATACTAATGCCAAACTTCGATTAACCAACTTAACACAAACAACTGTGATTGGTCATATCGACACAATCATCATCATTGTATTACCTCGTCTCTGAACATATTATATTTAGACTATGCAATTTTATATAAAACCATAAATAAGTCACCCAAGCCCACATATTTTATATATAAAATTAAAAACCCTTGGTTATCATTCATTGATTTAAAAAAAAACATAGGTGGTGAAATAAAAAGCATTGCCAAGTTCACTGACCTGATTCTCAAGAACCGAGGCCGTCTTAAATCAGTAAATCTTCTTAAAAAAAATAGCTTATTCAGAATATATATATAATGAATGAGAGCAATTTTTGACGAGGCATTGTTCATGACGTATCATTTTCTCTTTATTTAATCCAAAAGTTATATAACTCGATCGGAATGACCCTTTCTAAAATTATTTACCGAAACGTTATACACCAATTTATAATATTTCATGCCTCAATTGTCGCTTTTAAAAACATATGTTATAATAGTAAAAGAATTTTTTAAGAATAATATTTTACATTATATGTATTTACACAATATAAAACTGGAAATTTTAATTATTATTAAATCACATGAAGATTGAGTTTTATTTGATTTGATGATATTTAGGGTAAACGTACGAGTATTTATAGTTTTCACTATCACAAGGAGGTTCTTTTGATAAATCTTTGACCAGCCTTTTGAAACCATACATCAAAATTGTAGATTTTCTCACGGTATGCTTAGAAATAATCAATTATTAGATATTTTAAGATATAGATATAAATCTAGTAAATGATAATATAGTATTTACCTTGACGACCGACCAAGATACGGTTTGTTGGATTCTTTGTTGCTTAACATTCTTAACAAGGTCGAATAGCGAAAATGAAATATGCATTCCATTCATATTGCTTAAAGGATTTAATTACTAATATAACTGCCGATTTCAGAGATGTTCCGGATAAGATTGTTTGTAAAGTAAATAGTGAAAAATTTCTATAGGCTTGTTAAACTGTAACTGTAAAGTAAATATTTAAAAAGAAAGTATTTTTTAAATGTAACCTAGACAAATACATAAAAATTATCCACTGGTTAACTAGATATCAAATAACAATTATATTGGTTGTTAAATATTAATTGTACTTAAATTAAATACTAAAATAATTAGCGCACATCTAAGCTTCTTTATTTAAAAATTTGTAAAAAAATACTGATTTAATATATGTATTATAATGAGAAATTTACATAACGAGCAAAAAATACTAATGCAACCCTTAAAAATAATAAATGCCTCTTAAACAACTTTCTTGTAAAAAAAACACATATTATAAATAATAAACAAATTCAGATTTTTTTCTAAATCGAAATCACATCCCTCAACAATTCATAATAAGTACATACATATGTAATTTTATTTTAATAAACCGATAAACGATAAAAATATTTTTTATAGAGATAATTTTTTTGCATAAAGAATGTTCTGTATAAGGAGACCTTGGAATAAAATATGCACTTTATTTGTAAGAAGTTTAATTATTTAATATTAAATATAAACCTATGACAACGATTTTCTGAAAAGTCATCGACAAGCTTCAAAGGATTTGATCTGATCTGATTCAGTGTGTGGAAATCAAAAACCTTCACTTTAATGTGTTTATATTCGTAATATGTTGCAAGGAATGTGTTATTACAGTTTATTTAATATCGTATTCATTTTATACTTTCACTAAATTATAAATAAACACAATAATATAAATCCATGCCAAAAATGCACTTTGCATACAATGAAATAATTAATAAGTCCATTGTTAACATGTTTGAAGGTAATAGATTTTATTTCCTGTACAATATGTCTTATCTCTTCCTTAGAAAGCCTGTGAAAATAGAAAAGGTGCAGTTTTGTAAAAAAAATACAAAGCAAATAACGGATTAATCTTTCCCACGTATTAAAAATAATGACCGTGGCAATGCTCCTAATTGCATTTTATTTTTATCCCCTGTGTGAAAAGGCCAAATATTTACTAATTGTAATAATGAGATGTTTGCAAGGTGAAAATATGTTTAATTTAAAAGAAAAAAATTTTTATTGATTCAATGAAACGGGGAGCGAATTATACAGGTTTAGCTTTTGGTCAGTAAATACTTTTATGTGAGGTATTGCAAAAATATAAAAATAAATTTAAATATTATATTATATTGCTGAACATTTACTCCTTTTACAATACTTTCTAGTATAATTTTTTTTTGTAAAAATTGATTAATTCTAAAATAAATAACATTAACTACAGAACCAGTATTTTACTTAAAATTAAATAAATATATATTAAGTGGTATAATATAAAATCAAAATTTTTATCATGTATAAAACGTAATGTGAAAAAGTGGAATTATGGACGCAAAACATCTGTCACGATTTACATTTCTTAACAGTAATTACGAAAATTCTAAAACAAACAAAACTTAATTTGGCTATGATGATATTAAAAATAATTAACAGCTGTAAATGTTCAATATTTAAAAATAAAGTGATTAATAGACACAACATTCTAGAGAGCATTTTCAATTAGTTAAACTTACTTGTCGGTGTTTTTTATATAAAATTTGTATAAAAAAAAAATCGGTGGCGTCTGTCTCTATTCATCCCATTAATTTTTTCACATAATATGTATATTTTATTTGTGATATTTAGATAAATTTGTACAAGAGAGTTTACAACAAGCTATTATAAAATTCCAATCTATATAGAAAAGCACTTTTTTTATTCACATAAATTACCCTATATAAAAAATAAAATAAGACTTATACTCAATTTATTTGAACTTTTTTTAACCACATACATCTTTTTAACTATATTTCGGTATTAAACCATGAAATCCCTCTCTAATAGTTCCATTCTACTATATACAATATTCTTTCATCAATGGAATATGACTTTGCATTTTAAAATGTGTATCTATTTTCACACAAAATATTAGTATTCTGTGTTGTTTCCTATTGTGACACTTTATTATAATTATAAATTGAGATCACGTATAGAATAAAGTACCGGTCATATTAAGATGAGATCATTTTAACATGTCTCATCTCTTTATTACGATGTTACTTTCACCACTTTATATAATAATCTCATGAGCACATTTAACAGCGATTAAATGCCAATAAATATTTCAGACTGAAATGTTGTCACAGTTGATTTTTGTTTGTAGTTATAATATGTCTTAGCTTTCTCACTACATAATTGTAAGATATCAAAGCACATCTAATTGTATTGTCCGAAAAATTCTCTTAATTAACAATGGAATACCTTAATATTATTACAAAACTGTATGTCAGAAAATATTTAACTGACATAATGTGAAATTCACCACGAATTGTTATTTTCCCTCACTTCATGTAACATTGACAATGGTCGATTAATTCGTATTGTGTGTATAAGAAATAAAGAATCCATTACTCGACGCATTGTTAAATATAAAAAGCACAAATAATAATAATAGACAAAATAATCATATAAAGACTCCACTTTCTCTCCATTTTTTTTTATTATTCACTTTGCGGTTTGATTGTAATATTGAAAGCAAAAGGACCACCTTTCATTTTTTAGTATTGAAAATAATTGAAAAATCTCAAGGGAAATTTTAGTCTTTTTTCCTATTATAATTAAGTTAAAAGCTCAGGGGATAATTAATGTGCGTGGCTACAAATTCTGTGGTCATAGGTTAAAATCCTATTCAAGTAAGAAAAAATGATTTGATCGGTTAATATTACGACTGCTTGGGAATAATATTAATATCCCGATCGACCTTCTTGATCCAGGTTTAGTCTGATTTCCTGGGTTGTAAATTAAATACTGAGGTGGTTATCAGGTAAGTGTATTCTTAAATAATACATATTTTCTAACATTCGATCATTTTTTAACAATCTATGTGCTTGTGATAAAAAAATACTTTACTCTGATTTCATGGATTGTACGGTACTTTTTGAAGTATTTATAAATTCGTCAGAGCCGCTCTGTCGGTGACCTTTGTAACTAGTGATGGTTAAGACTACCGATAGACAATGAATTAACACATTGTTGTATCTAAAAATTTGTAAAAAAAATATCCCATAAAGCTCCTCGGGTCGTATATGTATAAGCAAATATATTATGTATAATTTATTACAAAGTTTTATATGCTTATTGAAATTTAGGATAATCTGAACCAAGAAGAAATTATTAAATGAATATTTTCTATAATTTCTATTATATTTATAGAGGAAATAACTAACTTATTTATTTAAATAATTATGGAATTCCATCAAGTAATCAACACGATCAATAATTCAAGAAGAAATTGAATGAAGAATGTTTTTTTAGTTCATTAATGAAGGATTGCACTACTTTAGACATTGCTGGTGACATTACACATATTTTAGAGATTAAAATTACATATAATATATAATCTTACAATTAATTGTGTAAATTAAAAAGTTGGTTGTTCTATAAAAAGGAGCTAGACACGTTTGTTTGGTCAATTCCCTATTTGATAATAAAATAAATTCAATGGTTTCCCAGGTCATAAAACTATTAAATTTATATGCGATTGGTTTTTCTTGTGATTAGAGGCCAGATATCAATCCCAGAGATACTTAGTCGCATCAGTTTGTTTTTTCCCAATAATTATACGCGTTGTCGCTCTCATTCCTTGTTTGCAACCCCTAGGACCCAAACTAACGTACTCCGTCACTCCCCATAACAATCATAATAGTAAATCATGAACCATCATCACCTTGCCATTACAGGAAAAATCTAATGGTGTTTAATAAATATATATATATATATATATATATATATTTATATATATATATATATATATATATATATATATATATATATATATAACTATATATATATATATATTGTTGAAAGAACAAAAGTATCCAATAGAGAAAGTGCAAAGTGAGTGTTAACAATATGTGAATGCTTTATTTGGATTGTCAGTCCAACATCTGTTTATCCCAACACTAATCACTATTAGTCAATTAGTGAAGGTAAAAAGCGAAACGCCATACGTTTGTTCTGCGGTGTTTAATATCCCGCATCAAACAAACATAACAAATCACACATATGCTTATAGCAAAGTCATTTTTAATAATAAATATTTATTGTGAAGTATGTTAAAATTTTATGACCCAAACAAACCTTTATTAAAAATTATTATATAGGTAATTTAATGCAGTTTTAGAGATTGAAACCTTTCATGGCTTGGTCGGCTTTACATTAAATTATATAATGGACACGCATTCTCCTTTCTAGTGTTATAGGGATCCCATTAAGCACTAGAATGGTAGTAAATAATAGTAAATGTTGCAATTACTGCACTCATATAGCCTTCTTGCCATTATGTTACTGTGTACTTACATAATAACGAATACGCATTATAATCTTACTGGATGAAGAAAATTGCACAGTTATATTGGATTCGTCTTCGCTAACATGATTAAAACATTATCTATCTACTGTATTTCACTGTCGAAACAACATTAATACAATCATTAATTTTGTATCACATAAACTACTTTATATGATTTTTTTTAACCAGCATAATAGCTCAGGGGATAAGACGCGTGGCTACAAATACTGTGGTCATGGAATCTAATCCCACTCAAGTCAATTTGTTTTTAAATTAATTTGATCGGTTATTACGACTGGGAGATCGGGACTAATATCAATCGTCTTGATCCAGGTTTACTCTGATTTCCTGTATTGTAAGGTAAATACTGATTATTAAGTCGGTGACCTGTGTAACTATTAATAGTTAAGATCACCGACAGATAATTAACACGTTGTTGTGTATAAAACAACCCTCTCAAAAAAGCTCCTCGGGGCGTTAATAAAAAAATATTAAATACTGTCAATAAATATGAGGCGCTCAGAATCAATTTTCCAAATATAATAATTTTGAATTTAAATCAATCATGTAGATAGATTCAAATTCTGCTATAATTTTTTGAAAAAATTGATCAGCTATTGCAAGAAGAAGATCGATAATAATATTAACAAAGCTGAACAGAGCCGCCCTGTCGGTGAACCTGAGTAATAAAATAGTATAATTATGTAGATTAGTTAAAATAATATTTTAAATTCAAGCAAATTTTATTCTAGCCACATTTATAATTAAATAAGTTTAATAAATATTTAAGTAAATTAATAAACCCATAGCAATTTTTAGATTTAAAAATAAAGATTTTTATACACAACAATGTGTTACTTCATTGTCTTTCGGCGATCTTGACTGTTACTAGTTACATAATTCATCGACAGGGCGGCTCTGCTCAATGTAATAATCACTTCAATATTTACCTTACAGCCCAGAAAATCAGAGTAAACCTGGATCAAGACCATTTTTTTTTACTTGAGCGGAATTTGATCCCATGACCACAGTGCGTAATGAATAATAGTTGCATTTTTATCTAAGAAACATTACATCATATATATATATATATATATATATATATATATATATATATATATATATATATATATATATATATATACTCTTTATATATATATATATATATATATATGGGAAATGGTACAGTATCTTTTTATGATATGGAAAATTAACAATCACTTGTATAATAAAGAATGTTTGCAAATATGTGCAATAATTAGATGATGAATACCTGTTTTTCTTTATACAACAACAGAAAGATATGGAGAGCGACACAATATGATAAATATGATGTAATAAAGAATGGCGTGTTAGGAATACATTTTCACATTTTCTGTCACAATAACAATGAATATAGCCTGCTTCTCGTGCCCTCCATTTTAATATGCGGGAATCGAACCTGATCTCTTGTTTGATATGAGAAACTCTTCACCTCATACGTCACTTCTTATAAGAGAGTGAATCTACTCTTCTTCGACTATTATGATCGAGAAAGTACCTTTAAAAATATATTTACTAATGTCAATAAAGATGGGCAAATTAACTACACGTACAGTTTCCTACATCCGTTATGAAAGTAAAACCAGTTTTAACCTATAATCAGTATAAAAGGCCGTGACTTTGATTTTTAACGCATGTTTGTTCAATATATTACCGTGATAAAGTATTTTTTGAAATTATTTTGTATTTACGCTTATGTCTGCGCCATTCTCTGCTATAATTTTCTCGGTGATTGTTTGATAAAAATCGAATTTGAATGTTTTCGCGAATGAATGACATTATGAATAAATAATGACACATAATCAGAAAGTTTTTCACCAATAGAAAGTGGATCAGAATCACAATATTGCAGATATAATTTTACATTGTAAATCTGTCGGTTCAAATATTACTCGACAAAATTATATCATTATATATTTTTAATGGTTCTTTTTAGACTTTTTTTATAAGAATTTATTATTAAATATAATATAATACAAACTCACTCACTATTCATCTCGATTCCTATTGAAATAATAAAAGGCATGCGATACAAAATAAAACAAAACCTTTATAATATACAAATGTTTACTTTTCTTTTTCCAAACAATACGTTTTCCTTATTGCAATATTACCATGCATGACTGCTTTTCGATTTGCGAATTAAATATTTATTATAAATTGTAGTGTTGATTCCTTTTTAAATTGTGACAAAATAACATACGAATGTGATTTTTTAGCTTGTTGTGAAAGAAACGTGTTGAAATATCTCTCAGTTTGGTGATATTTTCTACAAAGACTGTTTGAAAGTATTGATTTATGAACTAGACTATATTTTATAATACACTGCCAATACATAAAGTATAAAAAGACATAAAACAAGTGCTTGATTTATTGTCGAAGTACTTGAAAGTCAAATAATAATATTTTGAATGGGCAAAATTCATAATATCTAGCATTTATATGACTAATAAAATGCTTTTATAGAAGCAAATAAGATTTATTAGGTTGGAATTAAAGTTCGTGTACATAATATATATATATATATATATAAAAAATAATTTAAAGTTTTTTTATAGCCCAAAACTAATTATCATAATATAACAGAAAATTTTTAGACCAAATTTCTTATTATTTATATGCATATTGAATACAGAGAAAATTAAACAAATGAAAAAGATATTTGTCTTGAAAATAAATAAAATACCGTCTGCTAATATTATTCCTAATAGTGGTAATTAATATAAAAACATATTTGTTTACATACTATTATGTAGATTAGTTTATTTAACTAAAGTTATTTTATAAAATGATTTGCAACTACTAATTGATCACAAAATCATTCATTATAATAATAATAATAATAAAAATATTTATATATTGTGCGGTTTCAATTGAAATAAATTTTGCAAGACTTTGACCGCTTTTTGAGAATTAAAAATCCTTGTATAAATACGTCGATACAATGAGAATTTTCACACATTGCTTTTATTATTATAACAATAATATATTATTTTGGAATATTCGACCTTTGTATTGAACAAGCGAAGGTGTCAAGTTGCATTTTCCCGCACTCCATATTATATTATATATAAATAATATTTATTATTATATTGTAAATTTCGATATTGTCAATTTTAACTGTCGACCTTTGGCTCAATGCGAGGTGTAAATGCCAATAGTTGAGCTATTTAGAAGTGGAAGTCCATGGTTTGATGCCCGATAACACTTCAATGACTACTGAGGAAGTCAATGTGCTGAAATAATAACTGAAAGGACAAAATAATGAGTTAAATAAAGGTCAAATAACCTATATGAAATTAACTAACAGTATTTTTCATCAAGAAATATTTATTATCGAATTTAAAAAAATATTCAAGGTAACGTTATTTTATATGTAGTATGTTTTTACTATGGCAATTTTAATTGAAATTTTCAATGTTTTTATGTTCTGTATCAACCAATGTTCAATTTATATATTTTGATTTCATTGTTGCATTTCAAGTTGTTTATTTTTCTATAAGAATAAGTTTGAATTTTACAAGTGAATTATAAATAATATAATTTAATACGGTTTTTATAATATGATGACAAATATTTAAAAAGTGAGTCTCCCAATAAATACTGTTTTTTTAGAATTGTCACTTTTATGCATTATTAAAAATTTATTTTTATTTAGATATATCATGAAGTCCAAAGGTATAACATGGGTTTTGTATTAATTTTATTGGGCGACTGTTTTGAAATTTTATTTGATATTATTTATGATCCCTTTCATATTTATCCTTTTGAGTCGTATAATTATAATTTGTTAATCATAACATGGAGCAAATCTTGAAAAAGTTAAATTTTGGTCTGTTTTTTCAGGAACTTATCTTACTTTAAAAATCGCTTAGTATACAATGGTATAAAATTCGTAATCATATAGTTTTTCGGTCGAAACCACAACAAATTTCTTATCCGGAAAAATAAAATTTGATGGAGAACCTCATTCTTTGTCAAGTGGTTGTCTTTTGTGACATAATGTTGAGCAATATAAGAATGTAGAACATATTGTGTTCTTCCAATTATGAGGATCCGCCTGCGGAATAAGTGGGCTATTACAAAATCTTATATAATTCATGAAAACAATTCTGAAATTGTATTGATGAATATTTCAATAAGGTTGTGTTTGAGTAAGATCGTTTATCAGGCTATATTTTAAAGCACGTCCGTGTAGAAAGGAGGCGGATATTGTTGGCTACTCGACAATATAATAATGCATTTACCTGTTGTAAATATAAAAGATAATCCATATGAAGGTTGTGCTGCCTTTCAAATTGATCATTCTGTTCGTTTTTTGTTATGCAATTAGATCTTCCATGTATACAATATAAATATCACGAAACTATGCAATCATTATTATTCCACTTATGCTATTAACAAAATGTCGAATACAACCTTAATTGGCAAACCATTGTTGGGAATATATATATTATTAATTACACGTTATCGACTTATTCTTCTATTATAATTTATTAAAGAGATTGGAAAAACAGATCTAAAAGTACCGAAGCCTTGATAATAATAGGAGTTATTTTTCAAACGATTCCAATTGTATTAATATGCTAACTTTATTTCTAATTCCGTTGTATAAAATTCGCTTGAATTCTTTCGCGTTTATATTTATTGCGTCTAATATATTTTATTCGAAACATGAAATTATTCATTTTATTTATAGTCGTATAATAATTACAATTTTTGAATGTACTACTTATTGTGTATTTAATGAAAACACCGATGAGATAATTTAATTTCAATCTCAATACGAATATGGTCTTAATAAAAAAGCACTTTACACAAAATGAATAAAGTTACATACTTAATTGAAATACCTACCAACAACATTATTTAAAACAATTTTAACCAAACATTATTTGACAATTTTCACAGTTGATACTATAACAGTTTCTTTACAATGATTGATAATGCAATATATCTTAGGAATTAGAGTATTTAAATATTTTTACCTATAACTAACATTATAATTTTTATTTAAATATAAAATTTGTAATGTTGTTTAATTATCGAAAGTATGAAGAAAAATAAAAACCAATTTAGAAACATGACATTTTTTACAGTTTAACTCACTCGTTAAATACCCAAATATTTTTATTCATACTATATGTCAATATTAAGACTCCAATAAAATTATTACTTTATTTTGTAATGATAATTGTATCTAAAACCATAATCTTTTGATGTAATTATAACACATTCTTTGAAAATTTTCATACGTTTTTCACGGTACACCGACATTTTGAAATTTGCAAGTATAATTAATGTTCAACCTTGTAAGAAATACATTTTCACGTATGAATTAATAATATCTAATCATTTCGTAATATTTTCACGGTTCGATAAAGGATTATTTAAGAATACCTTGTTATTGGTAACCCATATAAATATTATGAATATAAATGAATCAGTTAGGACTACTTTCATTTCAACAGAACACTTTTATGTAATTATACCAGTTTTAAATTATCGCATTCCTTTTATTACGCTTATTGTTATAAAATGCACTAAACGAGTTCAAACATTGGGTATTAAATCGAGTTAATCAATGTTTAAGTGGATTGTCGTGATTTTTCTCCCAAATTTAGTTGCGTAAACGTCTTCAAAGTACAAAATGTATTGTTTCGTGACGCTTTGAGTGAATACATGTATTTATCAATACACAATCGACTCTTTCGAAAGGTTTTTTTGGCAAATATTTTGAAATTGTGAGTGAATAAGATCAATGATAAACATCTTAAATACAACAGTTGTTAGAAAATGGCCTTCAGAACGATCGACCTCAAATGTGGAATACTTTTTGTATTACTTAAAAAACATCAAAAGTCCTCGATTAATTTGTACATGATAAATGCGATATGAACGATGATTAATTGTTTACTTTTTTAGAGAGAAATAAAGTCTATAAATATCATTAAGCCGGGTTAATTCAGCTTAGACCATAAAATGTATATAAAAAATCACTATTTATTAGATATCCAAGAAATGCATACCTTCAATATTTTATTGATTATTAATTCAACTGACTATATTCTATATATTGTTAAATATTTGTTTATTTAAGCTTAAGTAGGTAACTGTATTATTGAAGGTCGTGCTTAAACAATGGGGACTAAATAAATAAATAAATAATGTTTGTACTGTTAACGAGAGTGTGATCTGGATTTCGTAAAAGCTTTTCTGAATACCGACAGTTTTTCTCACACTTATACTGTATGTATTTATTTCAAGCTGTATTGGCATGGGATTTTTTCCATCCGTATAAATAAATTAAGTATCTCAGTATTTTCCATAAATAAGTAGACAAATGTGTGCAGGAAGTTTAGAAAGTGTTTTGCAGACAGAGTATTCGTTATCGGTGACAGGTTTTTAAGAGTAAAACTAGTAGAATATTGTATGTATGCAAATGTATGTAAAATACACTGAATGCACCGGATTATTGCTTAACTGATATCGTGAGTGTAGACAAACCTCATTCTACGATACTCCTATTACACGAAATATTTATATAATAAACATATTGATGATAAAAAAATAATACAAGCTAATTAAGTAGCTTTAAAGTGATTTTTTATAACCAAGTGGACGCACAATCTGACGGAGCACTCCAAAGATAATATTTTTAGACTATAATTTTTACAGACAATTATTATTATTTAATAATAAACCAATATAATATAGGCAACCCCTGCAGTGCTCCATCACTGACTTATAAAAACAGGTTTTAGAATCCTTTTGGCTAGATTTGTCCTACTAAAAAGGTATAGATATTATTTGTATCCAGCTAATTCAATCTAATTTCCTGTTTTTTTTTTTTTAAATAAATATTAGATAATTATGAGTTGGACAGAGCCACTCTATCGGTAACTTTCTTTAACTGTAATAATTTATACACAAAACCATACATTAATAGGCAATTCGAAAATACAATTATAATAAATATAATCGAAAAATCATGATGAAGAGAATTATAGCTTATAAACGATAAATAACAGAAGGAATAATCAATCATAAATATTTTTTCAAATTCCTAAATAATGTTCACATTTTTTTTACATTTCTCTGGTAATATTTTGTTTATATATTTACTGGTTTCATCAGGAATCATGTAGAATGTTAGTAATTTAAGAAAAACCTTATGAAATAAAATTAAATTAACGAAAATTATTAAAATATCCTTAAAGACAAGACGCCACTCATCCTTAATTTATTTGATATGTTTTTTGTTTATGAAAACTACATAAAGATTGTTAACCAGAGTATTTCGTATAATATGCATTATCATTATCCAGTGTACTTGATACATATCTATTAGAAACAGTTACTCTTAATACAATATGCTCCTTAGAATCGTGATACTATGAAACTGTGCTCCACATTTGACTAATTGTATAAATCATTAACAAATTGTGATGTGACTAAAAATTATTAAATATTTTTGAAGGCTAAATACAGTCACTTTTTATGCAAGGAGAATTAACACTTTGAAAGCATTATGAGTGCAATTATCGAGTTTTGGACTAACGATCATCTTGCATGTCATTTTATTGCATTTACGACTAACAATTGTGATTAATTATCAAATGATTTTTTTTAAGCTCTAAGCTTTGAATATTTTTTATGTTAATTATGTCACCATGTAAAGTTGATTTCCAAATATATATTACAGAGAACAGTTTATTCTTGGTAGTGATTTTCATTGAAAATAAAATGTAATTTAAAATGACCTCACGCTAGTCAATCGTTTTCCATAGAACCTTGCACCGTTTTTACTTTCAATACAATCATTCTTAGGTGTATATATTTTACCATTTTATGCTTTTTATCACATTGGGCAATTTCCCTCAAGGCTTACTTGAATCAATATGATGTTTCTAGTGTAATTAGGGACTTTGAATAATTCGCCATTTGACATAATGAACCATTCGTCGTCGTGTATATCACTCTCTTGTCGTGACTTGGGTAATTGTCAACCTTTTCCAATATAATAATATTATCAGTATTTATATGCTTGAATCAAGTGGCAGAATATGTGGAAATAGTTGATCATATCGATATAATAGATATGCTTTATAATCGATAAGTGTAGTACTTATCGAAATATAATATATAACGTTTCCCCCTACTGATCTTATTCAAGCAATAAATATAATCTCATAAATAATTAGAATTTTTTTTCATCGACTCATCACCATTATAACAATTTTAAACATATGAGTTTTACAGGATTATAGAAAATAAACCTCTTCTAACATTTTTTTAGGAAAGCGAGAATTGTTTTACATTTTTCTTTCTCATATAAATACATTCATGAACTATTATAATTTTATTATTTCCGTTTAAATTAAAAGAACCGATTAGTACATAGTATGTGAAAAAAATTGTCAGGATTTTGTGTTGTATACAAAATAATTTCACACTAAAATAAAAAATAATACCTTCATTTTATAAAAAAAAAAATAGATGACATCAATTCGGAAAAAAATAGATGCTTCGTTGAACTAATCACCTTTAAAATCAATTATCACAGTAAAAAACAGTTGGAATCATTACATAAAGATGCAGGTTCGAGTCTTGTTCAATTTTAATAATAGAGGATTAAAATGTTTTAATCCAGTTTAGTATTCCATATATTTTTTTAATAAATTGAAGGCATTATTTTTCTTTTTTGTATGAAATTCTCCCCCAACTATTTTGTATACAAGAAATAATCTTGACAATTCACTTGATATTATATAAATTATCGAAATATATAATCAATTTTCTTGTTCGCTCATTGATAAATGTATTTATAATGTATGCTTTAAAGTAGTCATATGTATGTATATTAGCATTTTGCATCCCTGATTGTTTGCAAAGTTAGCAACTCGTGTGTTTTAGATTTTTGTTTGACATTTGAAAGATTGGTTAAAGTTTATTATTATTATAAACGCGTTGGTCACTAGATTTGTATGGCGAAAACGTGACCGAGTCCATTCCCTTACATGAACATGTAATTATTACATATTATTCCATACATTTCACATCACTTACTACATATTTCCACCATTCGAGATCGTTCTTCTTAAATTTGCGACTAAAAAAAATATAACAATTTCGATTAAGTGAAACAAAACAGAGAAAGTTGGAACAGATTGTGTTCGAATAAGTAGTTTATTACCGACCGAAGAAAGCATCTGTAATTTATTATCATATGTGTGGAAAAGTTAATTTAATCCATATGCATTTATTCATTGTGTTATTGATTGTAGGTCATAAAAGGAGAAGAAAATAAAATACGTACAAGGAAAATAATGACTATTCATGTGAAAGTTTATTGAATATGCAATTTATGGTATTCACAAACAATGTATTAGTTTTATAAATACATATTAACGTAACAGGTTATGAAAAAAAAAAGTCTAACTGCTTTCTTTGTACGTTATTGATTCTCGACGAAACTGGGTGAACAACTCTTCACTTGCAGAAAGAAAGCGAAATTTATTTTCTTTTCTATAATATCTCTCCGTTTATATTTA
>JAGTTH010000336.1:0-40121 GCA_022606485.1 Agraylea sexmaculata
GGAAACGATCATATAGTACAAGCTATATTGGATCACCTTCGGAATCAAAGGCAAATCTCCCATCTTCATCCTCATCGTCAAGCGCGAATAACGTCATTGAAGAAAAGCGAGCTAAATTCCAAGAATAATGAACATCAACAGTCATCAATAAGTAATAGAACTACATTTATTTACTTCTATACATATGCAAATAATATGTATGTACTTATATGCATATAAAATTTATTAATTTTAAATGTGTTTTGATATTAACAGTTTAAATTAAGTAATGAGTATCTGAAAAACCAAAATTATTGGACATTTATTTTTTCTGCACTCCTAATACATATTATGTATATATATATTACATACATAAATATGTAGCTGGTTTTTCCAATTGAAGTTGATGAAAAATTTTCATTTAACTAAAACATAGATGATTTGAAACAACATTTATTTACTCATTGATAATTTTTTTTGTTAATTATTGAAAAGCAAGAACGTTTTTTATTGATCTACAAGAAAGATTTTTTTTAATTATTTATTTATTATATATAAATTGACAATTGTGTTGAACTATTCAATTTATTTTCAAACTTTGACCCCCTGCTTTTGGTAATGTGAGTGTTAATATGTTTATTTACTTTTTTTAATTGTCATTAAAATAAATATCAATATTCATTGTTCTCACATACAGCACACTTCTTTGTACATCTGAAATAATAAACTGCTCTATAGGACGGTGTCTTGTAATGATCCTTGGCAATCTCTTCTATAGAGGATTCCAATTTGCTGGTCTTCTAAAATCTGCTGGCAATTCCGTATTTAACTGCTCTATAGTATAAATCTAGTTACTTCCTCAAGCGAGAGAAATTTATGAGTTGCTTGAAATACAATTTTTTTATTGATGCTGAACATAGTGAACTGTAAACATTAAAATATGTATATACGTTTGTACATACTCCTTGGCCACGTAACACATATAGATAATTTCTTTCCCGACAATTAACTTATTTAGGGGAAGCCGTAATATGTTTACATCCAGACACACTTTTCATCATTTTTTTTTCACCAACGTGAACTTTGATCTACACACTGTATGACCCGAAATTTTGCCAAAATAATTCTGATAAATTCTATTAGAAGCTGAATTGAGTAAACAAGACAATTAAAATTGATATCATGTGTCTTAGCATTCCGGTCGTTCTCCACTAAAACCTAAAAAAAATCCTCATTTTTTTAAATTATGTAAGCGATATTTCATACATCACCATGTTAATGCATCTCTTAATAACTGATAGCTAACAGATAACATTTCTTACTCTCAAAACTTTAAATTTTAATGAATAGTATATAAGCTACATAATTCCAAAACACTGCCCTAGTTTTGATAAGCCAACTTCGTAATTTATTTAAAAGAAATTGTGCCTATGTAAAGAACCATAACCATTACTGTATTTGTAGGTACTTATGCAAGTAATTTTAATCTAAATAACTTTTATATTTTTAATTGATTTCAATTTCTTTATAACGGTGAAATAACATACACGTAAAAAAATATTAATAACATATGAACATAAGTAGAAAAATCATACCGATTATTTTTAAGCATAAACCAAATGTCACAGATAAATCTTACACAATCAATTATTATGTTAATAAAAAGAACATTATAATATCTTTTCAATGCGTCACTTCTTTTGATTTATTATATTCAGAAATCATATTTTTGCTCCATACCGCATAGCAACTAGATAAATAACCATAATAAAGCTTTAATTTTGCCGGATTTCTAATAAATGTACAGTTTATTAATTCTGAAACATAAAATGGGTATGTGGATTCATCGATATGGGGTGAAAATTTAGAGCTTTTATCTTCACATATTTTTACATATACATATATATATATATATCTATGCAATTCAAATTTGCGAATCAAACTTTTAGTTATTACTGATAATTAATATTTTTCCTGCGTCAAACCATCCCAACGCCGAATAGTAATAGATTCGCCAGTTGTAAGTAATGAAATAAACTGTTACTTTTTTAAATATTATTTAGACCTGTAGTGCCTGCATATTGTATTTGCCATGAAGATTAGCGGATGGAAAATGTGTTTAAAAAAAGAAGGTAAAAAAAAATTGGTGTAAAACAGAGTTTCCCAAACTTATTTTCCGCGACCCGGTTATTTTCATGTCCTATGCGACTCACTATTTTTTTTATAGTTTGTCTATACCATTTTTTTACCATACACAGCATAGTCTGAAGGTCCATTCCCAATATGGAAACAGGACTATAGCAAATATACAGTTTTTAATATTGAAATTTGCGACCCGATATTTGGGAAACGCTGGTGTAGAATCTACGAACTCTACGATGACCGACGATTATGAATCGTCCCATTTATTTGTTTTTCCACCATTTTATAATATGGTATATTTACAAACATAATAAATTTAGTCCTTTTGTCATGAACGCTTTTTTTCATGTAATCGGATTTATCTTATTTGCGTCCTTCTTTTTCTTGTAACAATGTTCATTTTCTTCCACTTATTATATGATCTATTTATATACCGGCATTTATGTTACATGTTTATATACATGGTGGACTTGAACTAACTGAGAATGTTTTAGGCGATGGTAGGGTATCGAGATAATAAGTGAGATTTTTTTAATTTTTTATTAGTAAAAAAAATAAATAATAATTAATAGTATTCAGTGCTTTTGGCATCAAGTTTGGCCCCCCAAGTACTCAGTAGTACTGTCACATTTTGTATTGTATACGTTAGGAACTAAGCAATTATTTTTAATTAATTAAAAAAATCACTTATTTTCACTACACCCTCCTGAAATATTCTCAGTTGTTTCAAGTTCACCTTTCTCTCTTCACTTTTATGTATCTTGATATTTTTATAATTAATACCTATTTGTATTTATCTCTTTTTTCATGTGCTGACGACAGCTACAATTCAATCATGGTGATTTGGAAATACCAGTAAAGCTTTTGTGATCTTGCAGTATGATACATATATTTTTCATATGTATTTATACATAAAATATGAAAACTAAAATGATATTCTATTACTATCCACTATTTTGTTTAGCTAATCTTGATTTTCTCAACTTTAAAGAAGAGTTCAGTTGCATATAGAAGTCTGTAATTTTAATTATTTGTTGAAAACGTGACCCAGAGACGTATGATATAGCAACACGTGCATCCCAGTCACCAGCAGACAGCGTGCCTACTCTTTTCGATAATGACACAATAATAATAATATTTTTATATGAAAATACACACATTTGCATCAATTAAACAGCCACCCGTGTATATCAATGGATAAGCTGTCTGGAGCATGTCTAAGCTGTGCATTAATCACACTAACACAAGTGACACAGAGTTCAAGTGTAATGAATGATCAACCTGAGATTTGTACTTTATTACTATCATTCAATATCCACATAATTTATATTAGAATCACTTTATCTCATTACCACTAGAGCTTGTTGATCTGCATTTTCATTCAGTAAACAAGTGCATTGAGGCATTTTACCATTGAACACGTGTTATAATATAAAAGTCATATATTTTTTTCATTCATTGTTGTGGAATTATTGATAAATATGATAGTTTATGAAAATGTATATTTAAGGAAGCAATCTTTGTTCAAAAAAATATGGCCCAAGATAGATTTATAAATATAAAATACGGAGATTTGATTGATCAATTTGCGGAGGCTCTATCGATGCCAGGAAATCGTGATTTTTATCCTGTTAAGGTGAAAAATGCATACACATTGATTTGATGGGCCTGGTTATATTATATAGCCCAGTTTAATCAAAGGCAGTATAATATTAATAAGTTATCGGTGCAGTCATAGAGGTTGGGATTTTTTTTTTGTATTTTGCTGATAATAAATTTTCCTGCATCTTAATTTACCAAATATATGAAATGATGAATGTAAATTTATCAAAATTTTCCAATAGACAGCAAATAATTTATTTCTCAAATAGTTAGTAAATAATATCATGAAGCGTCAATTTTAGGGTTGCTCCAGTCTGTTGCGGCACTCGTATTAATTTTTTAAATCCATTCAGTCTTATCCTTTCACACCTTCATTGCTTCCTCTATATCAATCAGTCTTTTCATATGACTTATTTCCTTCTTATTGCTCTTATGTTTTTCATTGATATGAATCCCTGATGGGATAAAAAATACTGTGTATGAATTTTTCTATTCTGTTGATTTATTACCAATCGATTGTAGATCTAATTGATTCCATTTCTAGTATTTGCACCTGCATAATATTGAGTATGCTATATCAAAGGTTTGTGACATCATGTGTTTCCAACAATTGGAAAATGTTAGAAAATACACATAGTTTAGATGTTGTGACGACTCTAATATTTATATTAATATAAAAACACTGTGCCGGATATATGAATATTTAATACATATGTAATTTATAAACAAGCCTTGGACTTCGAGCATGAAATAAAATAAAATACACAATATTGTCAACAGCGTGATCATATTATGAAGATCCACATATTTATTCGGATTAACTCTCACTATAGTGTTTTTGTGCAATTAAAACTAAAGGGTATTCATTTTTGTCACGTTCTTCCAGTGACTTTTTTTTGCTTTTGGAATTTGGGGATATTTTATATAATTATTTATATCACTACTTACCTATAATACATATATAATTTATATACGAGTTTTTGATAAATTAGTCGCAGATTTATCGTCTATTCAATTACACAAAATGGGGTGGTTTCCCAGGTCACATACAGCATTGAGTCCTTCAGACTTCTCAGTCGGTGATAGAGATCGAAATCAGACTTTTCTATAAAAAAATTTAGTAATAATCGAATTATATGAATTCAGAGCTATATTTTGGTGGCATAAACACATTTTTCACAAACGTAGACAATAATATGTTATTTGATGATTTCCTCGATGATTTCATTATTTATTGAGTTGGTTGTTGATTTAATATAAATGAAAACATATTTGCTGAAAAAAATGTTTTTCCTTGTTTATTAAATAAGCGCCACGCCACACAAAGATGTTCGTGTATGGATAACAGTGATTAAAACTCGAAATATTAAAAATGTGACTTAATATTGAAAATGCTATTGCTTTAAAAGCTTTTTTAATAACCATTGTTAACATTTTTTCGCAATATTAATTAAATTAAACGGTTAAATGTTATTCCGATAAATATATATCAATTTTTATGAGTGGTCTCCAATGAAACTAACTTTTCACAAAATATTAATTCGTGGAGCATCTGTCACTAAATATGCCATTTTTTCGATAGGGAAACTGCAAACTCTAAGAAGAAGCCGCAGAAGCGAAAAATAAACGTTTTCAGAGCATTAAAGAAAACATTGAAAGACAATTTTCATATGAACAGTGCAACACAGACATTTTCAACAGATTACTCCTCATCTTAGATCCATACTGTTCTAAAAAGAACTCCATAAAGTGTAAGATCGTCTGACATCTGAAGATGATTGATTGTATAAAAACTGTATTGTAATTAAAATAACAGATTATAGTATAATACCACAATATTTTTGGTAGGTATGTAAATGTTTGCTAATATTTTTTTTTAGAATATACATATAATCGAGGATAGGTTAATAATATGATTGTTATATTTGTTTCCTATCATATTATATTTAGGATTTTTTCTGATATATATTTTGTGTTATGCCCACTAGTTGAATAATGCAATTAAAATTGTATATTTAAAATCATGTTTTATAATTTTAATCACAAATCTGTGCAAAATACATATCTGTGCTCCAGTTAATCAGTCCAAATTCTAATCTGAATTAGAATTAAATAATGTTTTAAATAAAAAAATGAAATCACCTTTATTTATAAATGGGGGCTTATATATAATAGAATTTAGTGAGCATGGTCTTTAGATCTATTTGTAAATACTGAATGACAAGATCGACACGATGTTATTACTATAATATTTAATGATGATATTTAATATTATTATTATTCACGAAATCACATAAATACAGTTACGTATTAGAAAAGTGGATTGATTGTTTATAATTTAATTAATTTCTCTTAATTAACCTTTGAGCTTTTTCAAACTAATGTTATCATAATATGAATTATCTAATTATCATTAATGATTCATATGAGAATTACAGTGAGGACTTTTGAATATTTCATTAAATTTATTAGTTATCATATAAGTCTGATCATCTTTGTGTAGGAATTTAAGGCGTAATTTATTCTCACAATAATTTTGGTTCTTATCACTTGCTTTTTATTTGGTTTTATTATTTTTAATGTTCTTAATTAAATGAAATAGGCAAAATAATAAATCTATAATATTTTAATCTTTGATTCCTTGTAATCTCTACATTTTTAATATTTTTAGTTGAATGAGATTAAAGTACGCTTACACAAACACAAGAATGCTCGACATTGTGCTTCACAAATCACTTAATTTAATCATATATCTCAAAGATTTTAAATCAAAATTGTTTGTAGTTTCTTAGAACTTCATATTGTAAGATTCATTCTAATATACATAGTCGTTTATAATAATTTAGTGTTTATATTTTTGTATTTTGGCCCCGATTTTGACATTGGTTGGACTTGAGGACCTTGTGTTGAAGAGGCAACGATTAATGTTACGGCCGTATTTGTAACAGGGTATCTATCAGTCAAGTAAAATATGCCCTCAGTTATCTAAATGAATAAAACCAGTAAAATCTAGAATATTATACGCATAGGCCATACAGCTAATTCAATGTCAGCATGCATTGCATTTATTTACACAAATATTTTTTATAAGAGGCCTATCGTTTCACGAACCAGAAATGTTTACATCTTTACTGTACCAAGATTATCTGCAAGGGAAAAACATATTTCTATATATAAATATATTTTCTGATAATAAAGAATAAGGATATGTTTTTTGCTAATATCATACTTTGTATGGAACTAAGAACTTTTTTATCATTTCAGTTATTTTGAAATGAAAGAATTATTTTACCTGATTACTTTTTAATAATAATACTATAAGCCAATTTATAATAAACCTATAGTTATATTTTCTTTAAAATTGAATTTGTATTTCATAAGAATTATAAATTTTAATAATTAGTATAAATAAAATGAATCTCGTTCAATGACCATAGTTAAAGACAAATGATTGTAAAAAAGCAATACTAGCAACCATCGAATTTTCGCACAATTCTAATTATTTATCTTCGTATTAAATAATTATTCCAATTTATTTAATAAAATCTGTTTAGCACCCTCATATATTTCTTACACCATAACTTAGCCGGAGTGATAAAACTGCCTCTGTTATGTTTGTAATCAGGATCGTCAAAAAAATCCCACTAGTTTTAATAATTTTATTTCCCAATTTACTGATTTATTAATTTTTAGATATCGCCAACCTTCACTCTTCGAGGTTATTATCATATAGGTTTTTTATCACGATATACCCGAGGAGCTTTTTTAATAATTATTGTTTATTCTGTGTGAATTTATTTTAAATCTATCCTATGTAAGTCACATTTATCACTGGCAGAACGGCTCTGTCTAATTTAATAATCGCCTCGCTTTTTTTTTATTAATATTAACATTTTAAAATTCGACCAGGATTTGAATCCATATCTACAGCATTTGTAGCCACTTGCCTTTTCTCTGATTTGACCACATCTTCAGTAGTTCATTATACCGAAATGTAAAAACCCTTAAAAAACAATAAGAATATAGTAGAAATGTTATGCGAAGAAAATTTAAGCATGCGCTTCAAATGTGAATGTCCATAAATAGCAATGCAATCATTTCCAAGCCAATTAATTTAAGGATTTATTTACAAAAACAGTTGACACGAGTTTAAATGCTGTTTTTAAACAATAATTAAGTGAGAATCATTTCTGTTAACATTATATATGATAAACTTTTGCAAAATATACGTGATATCATGATTATTAATATAAGAGCATCAATAATCACGATATCTCGTTTCATTATATTGATTTCTTGATGTCTTACTTAGGTCTACCCTGTTGTGTAAATATTTCCCCAGAGATACATTATTTCATTTACATATTTTTTACTTTGAAATTTATACATTCTTTATACACATCGCCTATAATCATTAAAAACATGAATAAGATCACGTATGCAGTATTCAATAGGATAGTAAGATAAAATAATACATATTCAGTAAAATATAATCAGGCTTCTTGATTGTAAAATAAATTGTTTTTCTTTAATAATTCATTACATTGTAAATTTATAAGTAGTTTGCAGAAATTTTATATCGTAAAAAAACTAGGATTTTGTATGATTAAAAAGAATTATTAACTAAAGATTTGAGACGATCATCCATACACGTGTTACCTGCCCACTATGTAACTTAGCCAATTAATATATTTTTTATCTATGTTAATTATTGTTAAATTCCCAACAGCGTTTTGTACGATAGGCAGATTTCATCGGTAGACATCCATGAAAGATTCTTTAAAATTCAAATTACTTGTGCAACTGAGACATGAACCCAAGCCAACTGTATGCCTGAAAATATTTGAAAAAGAAGGACATTATGGGTCGATAATGAAAACTGTAAATAAACTTTGAGCCCCCAGGCCTTCACTGAAAATTGTAATTACCTAATTAATCCCCTACTCTAGTATCATAGAACATAATTTATTTTACTAAAAATATATATAATCGTATTAAGAATATTGATATTTCATAATATATAATTGAATATTGGAACTTTAATGATTCTCAAAATATTCGAGTGTATCTTGGTGCGCGAAGTTATCATTGGTGATTGGTATTTTTATATAATTTAAAGTATATAGTATGGTAGTCAGACAGTGTCAGTTTTATTAAAAATAAAATGATTTATAAAAATACGACACACTGATAGGAGAAACTTGTTTTCAGTATGATAAAGAGACCTCATTAACAGCTATTAGCAGACATCTATAATTTATTACAATTGTCAATAATATTGCCCAAACAAAGCACAATTGGAACACACTTATACACTATTTAATAAATAATGCATTTATGGTGTTAGAGCGATTCGATTTTTGCACATTAAGTGAAATAATTCAAAACACAATAATCATTTTGATTTTTTTTAAATCCGCATGGTTACAAGATATCAACAATATTAAATTTAGACATTTGGGTGAGAATTTGATTTTATTGTTTAATTTGCATCCCTTAATTATGATGTCCTCCAAAGCTTGAATTAGGGTTCTAAACAGTACATATTTGTATCTAAGAACAGGAAATTTATTTGTATTTATTATATTATTATACATTTTTAGAAAAAATGTATTTTTAGTTTTTTTAAAGTTAAAGTTATATTTATAAAGGTTGGTAAATTGTTATGGTACAATATATTTTATTGAGTTTAATTTTTATATTTCATTTATTACCTATAATTATAATAATCATATAATAATACCTACGAGGGAAATTTCTAAAAATCCACGTGATTTCTAGTAAAACTCATGGAATTACTATCAAATAAGGAAGAAGTTAAATAAAGACTTAAGTTATATTATATATTAAGACATAAATATTTTAATATTAGAAGGAATTATTTTCAAATATACTATCAACCCCGTCACGTATGTAAGATTACAAATTAACATTTCAGTTTAATAAATAGATTGTAAGAATTTTATATCGAAAAACCGAATTGGAAAGCTTGTCTAATAGAATCGAATTGTTTTAGCAATATTAAATAATTCAAATTAAATAGTATTTTTTTATTTTAATCAATAGGTTACTTTTCTTTGTTTAAGATTTTTAACAACTTCTTGATGGAATATTTTTTTTTTATTTATCAATAATTTTCAGGTAACACTGGCACGTACAACAAGTATCAAATTAGGCTTTAGCCTGTAATGAACTGTAACTATATCATATAATAATAATAATAGGTAGATTCATAAATAAAGTGTCAAAGCTAGGCTTTTACAAATTGCATCGGCTGTAAATTTTATAGGTGTTTTTATTAATATTTTATAGATTGGATGCATCGATTTTACGTAGAATGTGTAAAATCAAGACCCTGAATCCAATCTTAGGCTTAGGCTTATTATTTAAGTTTTTTACACGTATTACTTGACTTGATACAAAATATTTGATTGAAAAAAGAAGATTGTAATATATTTTGTATGTGAGAAAGTCAGTCATGGCCGTAACCACCCAACCGAAATGGATGAAACTTCAAAGAATATTGTTGCTAGGGGGCATTTTTACGTAATATCAGAATAAATGATTAGTCATATATTTATGAGAAAAAATATAACAGCAAAAAAATACGACAATTGGGATAATTTGCGATGACACGTGCGTTATCTTTTTTTATTTGGAAAATTTACCTCAAACTTTATCAGTATCCTTATTACAATTTAAAGGTGGATTCCCACATTTAATACATAAATCATGATTCATCGAAAGCATATCTAACTTTCTTCTTGATAAATATATAAGAAAATTTATTATAAAATATAAAGCATTACATTCTACTTTCGATATTAGAATATCGCATTATCATTTAAAGGACCAAAATATCATAGTATCTGTGTAAAATGACCATAAATATCAAAACCCTCGTTTCAAAATTACAGAATCACGCAATGGTAACGATGCAATGGGGACTATTTTTATTTAATTTAGGTACGTTATATGTAAAATTTTCAAGCTAAACTCCCAAGATAATCAATTTTTATACTAAGATATCTTCGTCGACTCAAAGTAATAAACTACACATACATAATTATGTATCAAACTCATCGTATTTTTATAAATAAGTTAAATCAATCAGAAGATTGATGACTGATACATTTATTTCATTATAAATTACCATGGATTTTAATAAATAATGGTTAGTTTTCGTTGTGAAGGAACGACAATTGTCAAACATTAAATCCCTTACTAGACGTTAAATCAAACATTGCACATTATAAATAATAAAAACAATGTTTAGTAAAAAGACACGTAGGTATATTATCTATTATAATAAAATATGCAAATGGCTTTCAAGTCTTCGACCCATGTATGACTAAAAACAGAACTTATATTTAAAATACATAATAACATTATGTATTTTAAATATAAGTTAATATTTATCAATCAGAGTGTGTTTCTAGTTTATAATACTTGATTTGTCTAGAACAATGAGTGATGGGAAACATTTGCAAAACCTTCAAACATCACACTCGAAATACACATCTAAGTGCGTTCGCCTTCGATAAAACGAATGTGTTTATAATTATTATAATAACACAAAATAGAATAATAATGTAGAGAAAACAAAACAATTAACCTGAAATAACCCCAGACAGTGGATGTCCCAGATAATTCTTGTTTTATATATATAAATATATATTTACATCATTTGACGGATCGTCAATGTCTTGTATCCATAATTAAAAGTTATATTAGAGAAGAAAATATCGGCGAACATTTTGACAACCACTGATTGCTCACACTTTTTTGATGTTTACCACAAAAATTATGACATTATTTTGTAAACATTTATGGAAAGACTTGTAATCAATATTAATTTACATTTGGCCCCACACGACTCTTTTAAAATGGCACACTTCTAAAAATGTGAAGGCATTTTTACAATGATTGTTTTAAAACATTAATTATTTAAAATATTAAATATATACGTAGAAACTTAGTTATTTAAGTGTTAATGTTACGGTTGTCAGTAAGAATATACATAAACAATTCGATTATGTATTTTATTGATTATTAATCAATAAAATACATAATTTTAACACATTGAAAAAACACTCAAAGTAAACCTGTCATTTATATTTTAAAAAAAAACAGAAAATAAAACATAAGTGCCTATAATAATTAATTGAAAAATAACCATAAATTCAAATATATATATTTAATATGGAAATATGTACGCAATTTCCATTACCTTTATTATTTTATAAATATTCTTTATGAATTCAGTTCAATTATTTCACTGTCACACTGCATCGATAATACATATAATAAATGAGCGCATAAAAATTCAGTATGGACTATGAAAAATGATATGATTTGTTAATTTACTTTAAAATATTGTACAATTTTTAAGGGGTGGAAGCTTTTATTGTTTGAAGAGAATTTTCATGCAAAAAAATATTTAATGACAATCTCGTTGGCGTAGTCTTCTCAGAGTGTTCTTCATAAATTTTCTGATGTTGTGTGACATTTTCCCATTGGTGGGGGTCCATCTTGACCCATGCGAACACCGCATGAATATTGACCTTAACGGTGACCATACATTTTAAAAATATATATTAAAACCATCATTATATTATGTATTTCTCTCTGGATTTTTAATAAGCCTCCCTTTGCCATTTAAATACAAAAAATCGATGTAGAATCTTTAATCATTGTTTAAAAAAATGGCGAAACAGTAAACAAGAAGGGCGTAGTTAGTATTATTCTTAAAATAGATTAATTACCATTATGAAAAAATTACAGTTCAACTTCAACATAACGAAGTATTTCAATTACCCTTGACACTCCAATCTATTTCTATTTTAATTTTCTCTCTATACACATTGTCAAGTTTTGTCAATAAATATTGACAAAAACCCCGAGAAAACGAATTTTCATCGTTCATTTTGCCCTTTTTTTAAACCTCTATACATCTAAGTAGCAATAGTATCCATGAATAACTTAACTTTAGGCGATGACTTTATTTATTGTGTTTTTTGTTTACGTAGTTTGTATTCTGGATTTCTTCTAATTAATATGACGTTTTAGTAATTTGTGTGCACCTGATTTTCATATTCAAAGTTTAAGCACATAAATATAATATAAGTGTTGTGAACCTTTATATAAAGAATTTTGCAAATAAACCTTGATATAACGAACCTCGATATATCGAAATCCTCAATTTAACGATTGTTTCAATTTCCTTGAGCAACGTTATATCAAAGTTCCGCTGTAATTATAAATCTCTGTTGATGGTTAATTTTAAAATTTCCTAATATATAGAGACTGGTAAGAATTTATCAATTTACATGAAATTTTTGTTTATAATAATTTTAATGAATGTCTTAAAATACGTGTGACTAATTATTATTATAAATTGATAGTCACCTTAGTGTATCAGTGTATATATAAAGTGTAACGAGCGTCTGTTCATTTGTATTTTGCATACTCCAGTTGCCTCGCCTGGCAAAGCTCTAACCAAAACGTCAAAACTCCCAAATCAAGTTACTGAGAGTAAAATTAAGTTTGCTCAAAAAATTTGTGATATCTAAAGTTCCTTTTTATCGTATATATAAATTATCGTTCGACCGATTTTGGTGTAAATTTAATTGGAAAAGTGAGACTACGAATAGGACGACGCTTAACGCCGTTTGGATAAGCTTCTACAAAAATTTCCCGAGTCGAAATTAAAATTCATCATCAAAGATGGCAGCCAGGACATATCATTGGCACAATTCCACGGTGAGTTAATATTCTATAAAAACTCAAATTAATTAATCGCTTTGTGCGTGCCGGATATTTGCGTGTGATGGAAAATTCTGTTTAATAAAATAGTACTTATATCTTCTGACCCCCCGACCATTCGATTAAAGAATATCACTTTTTGCTAATGACTCAGCTTTAAATATCACTTTTTTTGCAATTCAAAATGCATCACCCTAAATCATCGCTTAATAATAACCAAACAACAAACTAAAATAGAATATTCCCAAATTATTTGAATTTAAAGCTTACATTGAAGTCGTCCATCTTGATATGTAATTCCATATGAAATATGTGGGTCATCTACCACGAAGCACGTTTTTTAATACATTTACACACAACATTGTGCTATAGGTACATTTATTTAACTTCAGTGTTTGCTAAAGAGACTTTTCGGCGGCTCATTGAATAAGCACGTTCCGTTGCGAGTGTTTTATTTGTACTGAGCAAATATTGTAGAATGTAGACAAAATAATCGCAGCATACATATTATTAATTCACAAAAAGGGGTGGGGTATAATAAAATAAACCAATTAGTAATAAATTCGTGGTGCCCAAAATCACGTTGGCTGGTTTAAAAGGAAGTGAAACGCTTGCCACATCGGGCCTTATCGGGCATTCAGCCGAATTATTGAGCATTGATAAAAAATATAACAATAATAGCTATAAAAACTGTGGTCCCGGGTGTAACAGCAGGTTATCATTATGAGGTCGGACTGGCATGACCATCATTCTTATCGAACCCACCGGCGCCACTTCACGATATGCATCCCAGATCATAATAAGGTCCCAATTTTTTCATCTTACCAAACAAACTACAAAAAATCACAATCAATGAACTTTTATCTATAGAACCGCCATGCATTTATTCCCGCATACTTTCAACTGTGTCCGGTCACTAATCCACGTAATGTGACAGATATCGACGCAACAGAATTTGAATTAGCGAGGCGGTGAATCGTGTAAAGCAGCGCCTCTGGCGGCTAATCAACGACACCGATTGGTGTAGTTTCTATATAATTGTGGCGTCACATTTATTGATGTCTATATGTTGTATAAGCCAATGAGTTTATATATATAGAGATGCCAATAATACTTGAAATACGATAATAAGGCCCAGTTTCTTCAAGTAGTGTTAATTCTCGAGCTCGTGTCACTCGGCGATTTACGCGCCAAATGCGTTTCTTCAAGATTTAGCTCGAGCTACCAGCTGTCAAAATCCAGCTTGCCGATATCCAAGTGTTATTTCGTGCTATCCCCTTCATTCCAGTTTAGAGCCGAAGTCTGTATACAAGTTCTCTTGAATGCTTGAGATACACACATCGGAACCGCTCGGCTATAGCTTTGACATGCCTTCAAGAAACGGAATATTTGTTTATGACACGAGATTCGTACCTCCTGCCACATATCATGCGATTTAACACAACTTGAAGAAACTGGCTCTAAGTATTATTGGCATCTCTATGTGTGTAAACTCATTGATATAAGCTCATTGGTTTTTATATAAACAATATTTTAATTCATGCATGCAATTGTATCGCCGCACCTTACCTCCCAAAAACATCGCTCTGTTTTGTTTATATCGCAATGATTTATTAATGTAGCGAGTAGATCTTGTCTAATAATACAAAGTAAACAGATTCGTCCATGACAAGTGATAAGAAAATACGGTTGATGATCTTCTAGCAATATTTGCAGCGTAGTTGAACAGTCTGTCATCACTTCGAGTGATAATAAAATGTAAACAGCTTTCACAATTTCCGTGGCATGTGTTATTTGTACTTCGTCGGTGATTAATTATTAGTAAAATATTGTTTCAGATGATGATCATTTCATTGATCCTTGCTCTGCTTTTTATAGCGGAACTCAAATGTGTCTCCGCTCGACCATCATGGAGTATGCCGTCCATGAGCTTCATGCCGCAATTCCCAACAACCACACAGTGTGAAATAAATGTAAGCTGATAAATTAAACATATGGTAGAATAGAATTAACAATTGGTATATTGTTTTCAGGAAACACTGTTGGACATATGCCAAAGGTGTGCCAAAGTTACAAAATCCAACCTCGCATATCCCATGTGTTGCAATGACAGCGAAGGAGCAATCCAATGGTGCAAAGATTACATTTACTTCGGAATACCCTAAGATCATTATCATAAAATAATGCATCGTTTAACCAATATCATATCCAGAAATAAATTATCTTTCAGTTAAATCCATAGCCATATATACCTATTAGAAGAATTTGGACTTAATTTTATCATATTGCTTGTCAGGCATAATAAACTGAAAAAAATCAACATCTTTCGAACCGTCGAGATCCTATCCTCGATTATCAATTGAATTCTCAATCAAATTGTCTGTGTTTATTAGGTTTTTATTGAAATTGCAGCCTGTTGTTTATAAATAGTTTTTAGAAGTGTCTGTGCGGAAAAGATAGATTAATAACGGGCTGTGAAATTGAGAGGAAAGCCCTCCTCTCGTTTATGTTCCTATATTGCGAATTCTTTTATCGACTTATTGTATTATGTCGACGACAATTCGATTCATAAATGTGAAACACCCGAAATTTATGAATTCAAAAGAAACGTATGGTCTATGGTTCCTCTTTAGTAATTCGTTTTATTTTTCATTATTCATTTGAGTTACAATTATGTTGATGCTTGTGTCCATTTATCGTGTAAAATTGATGACGGATGAGTAGTTATTTATCATCATGTTAAAAGATATAATTGTAGTCAATTAATTTCTCTTCAAACCGTAAAACTGAAATAAACTAAAATTTCAATTTTAATCTCTCGTCTTGGCGACCTTCGTATTATTTTTCCGCCACTGTGTCGATAATTCAATGCATTTTTGAAGAGAAGTAAACGCATTATATTTTTTAAAACAATCACACAGTTTATATTATATTCACACATTTTGTATTGTTCGAGTTGTGAGTGAAAATGATGATGATTAAGTTGAATGAATGAAATGTAAAATATATTATTTATTTGACTGTACTTATAAAAATGTATTGTTTATATTTTTTCCAATATTCCTATATGTTTAAGATGGAAATGTTTATAAAAATCTATAGATGTGCCATGAAATACATTATTTTTTAATAAATTTTATATTTGATTTTTTATCAATAAGCTCAATTTTTTATATACTCGATTGTGCACTTACTCTTGATAATCCATGTAAAAGAATGGGCCTGGTTTGTTGTAGATCCAACAATCTTGTTAATGTAGTAAATCAGTTGTATAATAATAATCATAATATGGAGGAAAATATTAACATCTGACAGTTGAAAACAGTAGCAAAGTCGGCATTTGAAATTAGAATTTTTTTCATAATTAAAAGTTCAAACAATAAACATTGAATACGTCGTTTTTATTTCAACATTTTCCATATTTTGTATTATATTTTTTTGTAGTACATACATACATAATAGCAACACTGGATGGACATGACATCTGTCGGTGGCGGTTGCAAAGTGCTGCCATGACAACAGTCTGTCGCTGTCAGTGGTGGCGCGAGGTGCTCTCGTTGTTAGTGTTGTTATTATTATTTAGTGAAGTCACTGGTTGCACTAAAGCAGACTTGCTATCATCATCATCACCGGCAGTATAATAGTGGCCACAGATGATCTGTCAGTATTAGTGACTCTTAGATAACATAATTCATTACCTCACGGTCAGTGGACACTCGAGTCATCATCATGCACGGCTGAGGATCGTCTCTTGATTATAAACACGGTAACCAATTTGCACATTACCTTTATCTAAAAACAAAACTCCAACGTGGGCTGAGCCCTTAAAAGTAATACATTATTGCTTCATTTCTCCACCCACTCTAAATTGTATACAACCACGTAGCTTGCAGGTTTAACTTCATAATATGTATTGTGCAATGTAATACTCATTTTTATACTTTATTTAATACTATCCATTGAAATTCCAACGTGTCACGCCGGTTCCAATTAAAAATCGATTATATAATATCTGTTATCGGTTACAAATTAATATTAATGGGGAAAATTCAAAGTATGTGTATTTATTATGTTTCACCACCTAATTTCCCAGAGACGAGTTTGTAATTTCAATGCATGGGTAATATTATGGTCGTCACTAGTATTTATGTAGTTTCTACGTTTTGAAATTTGTGGCTTTATAAGATTCTTGTAATCAATAAATTGAGAAATGTACAACACACAACTCTCGTGGGAAGACATTCTTTGTCAATTGTATAGTGTAATTATTCTGGTTAAGAATTTAGAACAGTGTAACAAAAATATTAATTAATACAATCTATCGTAAAGATAATAATGTTTTCCTATAAGAATTTATGTAGGTACAATGTAAATTTAGTTCACGAATCATTTTAAAAAGTGGTAAATATAGTAGAACTCTAATAAACATTATCGAATCCAAAAGGTAAATCAGAACAATTAATCTATAGTAGGTTCGATAGATTACAATTATAATATAAAAAAAACTTCTATTTATCAAGGAATTCGATATGTCCAAGTTCCATTTTATTTCTACATATAGTATGTAGAAAAAACAATGATGGTTATCCCTTGTTTTTTTTGTATTGGTGTAAAAATCCAGATGAAAATAAATTCGTAAATCATCTAGCCTAAGAATTAAAAACCGGCATGCAAAAATCCAATATTTAATTCTTTAGCTATTCTTAAACTTCATCTATAGATCAAGACATTCATTCGCTTATAAAATATGATATGGCAATATACATTTTACGTTAGAATTACGTTATGAGTTATTTAGTTTTAAATCATTATGCCTTCATATATTTTTAAAATGTGCTAAAAAATACCTGAAAATAATACAAAAACCTAATGAATAAATTAGCTATAAAAGCTTGTGATAGAAAATCATTAAAAAAAAAGAAATCCCTGGTTGTCGAAGTTTGAAATTCAGTTTTCCCATAACATGTATGTGGTAGAATTAAACATTATGTTATTTAATAACCATCGATTGTTATGTATTTATACAAAAAACCAAAATAATTATTTAAAATAATATAAATTTTTGTTTTTTGCAACCGTCTCTGTACTCTCTGCGTGCAAAGTTATATGTATATTTCACAAAATCATGAAATATAAGGTGTATATGTACATATATTTGCATACCAAATATGTACACTTTTATCACGCATGCCTCTTGACCACACTCGATACAAATTGAAGCCTCGCCCAAATCAATATTTAAAAACCTGTTATGTGAAATTCGATGGTTATCAAGCCTGAACTCGCTTCCCGGAATAACCTGTGCAATTTCATTATCAATATTGGCAATTACTGGCCCTCGGTGGTGTCGTTACAAATTACAAGGTAGCATTCCTTCTTAAGAGCCAGTGTTACTTTTAACAAATGGCATTCTCGATTGATTAGTTTCAATCATGTCAGAGCCCACCCATATATGTTGATATCGCGGGTGTAAATCTACACCCAGACAGATATCGTATTTCTAGTTCTATCTTATTACATACAATAATTATGCCCGACAATTTTAGGTCGAATATGTCAGGAAGTATCGTGTGTATTCTTAAATTACCCACCAGTCAAATAAATTCCATTCGAGCATAAATTACATTTTGGATCTTTAATATGCAGATTAAAATATTAGATCAAATAAACGCCTACAATCATCTTTTTATACGTTGGCAACCTATTATAACATATTTTAAGTAGATTATGAAAAAAAATCCACTAAATGTTAAGTGCACAATACCATCCTATCGAATATTTCATGCAAACGATATCGTTTTCGTCAATAATACAAGGAGAAACTCGTACACTTCTTCAAATTAAATTGTTGTTTATTCAATACAATTGAGTACATCGTACATGACATGAATAAGTTCCATAATTTATTTTGTAAAATATGAAAAATAAAATTTAATAAACAATATTTTACTCTCCAAAGAACTTTCGACCAAACTAAGCTAGTCATCTTCAGAGAATTATCTTAGTAGTAAAATATTGTTTATTATCCTTCTTTCTTTTACAGTGGTACCTCGAGATACGAATTTAATTCGTTTCAGGATCATCGTCGTATTTCAAAAGAATTTTTCCTATACAATTCCATACAAACTGTCATTAATCCGTTCCAGCCCCTCAAAAAGTCCTAGCAAAAAAATTCTTTTCATAACGTATCACGTGTTTTTGAATAAAAAAATGTTTATGTACATTTTGTAAAGTTGGCAATGGATAATTTGAGGTAAAAATAAATATTAATAACGCACATAATAAATATTTATTGATTATTAATTGATTTTTACATATACACAATTCTGGTGCGAAATTCTAGTTGTGACCTTCCATAAAAATTAGCGCGCATAAAAATTCGTATCTCAAATTTTCGTTGTATATCGAGGTTGAAATACTCCAATTTGATTCGTCATATCTCAAAACATTCGTATCTTGAGGTACCACTGTATTTGTAAATGTTGGATCATATGCAATATGTGCCGCGAAAGCTTCTTATCGGTCAAATTGATTATGATCCCACTATTACCTGATGCCTCAGGTCAATCATTCATTAATTTACCAATAAAAGTGTTCGCGTGGGTTTAAAATAAAAGTTTATTGTAAAAATCAAGAGACAGATTAATTCTGTATTATATAACTTATTCCTAACGCCTCAAATATAATATCAACATATTAATCATGCATATACGCTTACTAAATCTATTTGTTTACATTAAAGTGTACTTAATTTTATTAATACAAAAATAACATTAGGTGTACATATTTTATATGTATGCACATAAAACTCCACGCCTACGAACCAGCATTCATGGGAGGTCATATTGATTGATTTACAAAGATTATTTTATATACTTTTTTTATATTCTATTATGATTTGAACCTATGACCTTATCCATTACATCTCTGAGCCGTTCCAAACATTTTCTCTCGGTTTGTTTCATTGTTCACACTTAAGAAATACCTCACAGTGATAGTTCAGTAAATGAATAGATTTTATAAAAGTATTACTGAAATAGAATATCATAAGTATTTCGGCACACATATATTTTATCCGTGACCTTGTTGAGATACGCAGAGCAATGATAAACAGATTGTTCAAACGATCGCCGTTTGTTTGAATTTCAAAATTAATATTGATGTCAAATATTTTCGGCATTTAGGAATCACGTTCACGTTTTCATTTAGGACAAACACCTCTTTTATAATATACATACATTTATGGAAATGATTTATTTACAGAGTAATAATTAAAAACGTTCCGTACCTTGAACAGGCCACACTTTTTTCACTGCTAATATGATAAAAATCTGTATTTTATTTACATTACGAAAATATTACACAACCTTACAATTCGCATCACCATGATGATAGAAATTATAATTATATTAAGTAAAAATAGTATATTTATTAATCCATCGCTCCTAAAGGATAAAAATATTGCCTTTCGTTTATTTATTTTATCAATATTTTATTATTAGACTACTCTAAATAAATGTGGGCGTGATCACTTACATAGTTTACGGCCTTACTGCTATTATACCGCACTGAATCAGGGAGGGAACAGGCTTCTGTGTATATACATATATTAAATTAATGATTGTTGAATATAATTTTCATGAATTTTGTAAATATACTACATACAATACCGTTACAAACAATTATGGTATAATTTATTATCAGCTTATGATTTAAATAACACCACAAATAAATTATGTAGTCTTATCAATACGTATCATTTTATTTAAAGTTGTATACTAAATATTAAATTATCTACTTTTGAGTATTTTTATTATCAGATAAATAACTTGTGTTGTATTTTGAATAGTATAAATAATAAATGATGTTTTGCTAACTTTCAAAGAAAAATACTAATGTCCGTAAAGTCTATCCTTGTCGGTAAATAGCCACGTTTTCTCTTATTCTTAAAACATATCAATTTTGATAAAATAAATAATGTATGTAGACGGATGCGTAATGAGGTCAAAATCGTTACGAATTGTTGGCGGACGTGATATAAGCGAATCAAAACAATCACTTTCTTTCATTTATTCAAGATGAATATGAGCATAAAAGATTGCGCAACTCGACTAAGAAAGAAATATATGTAATTGTTAACTTTTTTGTGAAATCGAAACAGGATATCTTCACACTTTGGCGGCCACGGTCTTCTCACTCTAACTGAAATACATACTTACATGTACATTTATTATATTGTGAAATACGTGTTGGAAAAATCACATGACTCACTGACAATTTCAAATGGCCTGTTTTTAGATCTGCCTCTTGTCTAGTCTGAAACACTATTTTTTTATTATATTCGGTCGGTATTTTGATGCAGAAGAAAATAATATGACAATATTTCAACAACCTTCAGTTATTTACATTCCATTTCGACAATGTCGCGATAAAGAGGATTTAGGACGGTAATTTAAGTAAATTGTTTAATTATAAAATATTCACACTTAAAATGAAAGCCATACGTTTCATATACAGTTAAGATAATTAATCTAGAATCTCTTTACGTATACAGATTTTTATCAGTAAAATCTTTATACGGGAGTTAGCGTAATATTTTGGCGTAAACCTCGGTTATGAATAAAAAATTTAATAGTTTCAGTTTACCGTAAACTGCTTATAAAGCTGCTACCAAATAAAAAACACAAACTTATTTTTTTGCATAATTAATGATATGAATAATATATGTTTTTATCAAAACTATTTTATTTAAACCCATCGTGTAAACTTTGTTGATTTATTTTATATAACAAAATAATCGCTGTGGTCCGATAGCTCCGATATATTAGCAGGCCATACAACTGTATGTACAAATATCAAGATGGCGGACCAAGCAGATGAGTTTGACTGAAGCAACATTTTAATCAAGGTGATTAACAGTGTTTGAACAACAGTAATGAAGAATGATGTACACCTATATCGAGAATTCCAACGAACTGACATTTAGCGCGCTTAAACAATTAGTGTTGCCTCACTCAGACTCGTCTACTAGGTCAGCCATCTTGATATTTATACATCCAGTTAATAAAATATATCGGTGGTACTGAGTGGTCGCGTATTTCTATTAGATACAGTACACAGTTATTTACTTACTTAAGTAAAAATTAAGAAAGTAATTTAGAAACAAAAGGAGAACAATGAGAATTGATTTTTTTATTTGGTTAATTATTAACACGTCTTTGGTTTTTAGTGTGTTTCTTATTCTTCAATTCTAAATCTCATCTCTCCAGGCTTGTGTTCACCATATGGTGTTTGTTGACTTCTTATGGTTTAATTACATGACAGCTCTGTGATCTTCACAACTTGGCCATGTGCTTGCTCACTATTGTTTATTGAACTTCATATTACATATTTAGGAATGTTTCATTTGTCTACTTTTTCATGAATACATATGATCGCTTGAATTTTAGATGCAGGTGAGTTACTCGTCTATATGTATATCGTCTTGCAAAAAGCGGTGTTCTTAATAATTGTAAGGTAGTTCACTCTCACAAAGGTTTTTAACATAATAAAATACTGATTAGGTGACGCAACGTTTTGATGTATTTGTAGAAATTATGAGAGGTCGCGGTTTAGCATTAAATATTCAAGACAAAACACAACGACAATGGTGCCACTTGCGGTTTATTATATGCAACTTGCATATTGATCAATCTTCCCACAGTGTCCTTCCTTCTCATCACCTTAAATTTCATTATTAAAAATCTCTTCAAAAATCTGCCACATTAATTTAAATCATGTGGCCGGTCGTTCTTTATATATTTATTTTATAATCTCGTTTGTGAATATTTTCATACGTAATTATTTTTTGCCTAGAAAAACCCACATGCATTTAAATATTGTTTACACCTTTTTGCAATTTTCATATAAAATTATAATACATAAGTATTCGGAGGTCAGTTTTAATATTCAGCAAATGTGGGCGAATAGACAAGAAAAGAGGAAATGTCCGTATTATTCTGTATGTGGGCTGATATGTCGGCCGAGTTAAATCTTCAAGGAGACTACTTAATGCAAAAACTCTTTTTCTGATCTCTCCTTCATTGTATAATTAATCTTCGTTAATCCTAGTAAACATTCGCTAATTGGACAATTTTTATTGTATCTCTTCAATGTTTTAATAGAAATCTACAGGCTCAAGTATGCCAATGGAGGTGTTTTAATTATTTTTTTGTTTTCGGATTAGACTTTTTCAATATCAGTTTCATCTAGTCAATTTTTCTGAATTATAATTCGTATGGCTACAGTTGAAATTATGGCGTCAGAGACCGTGATTCCTTTTGTGTGTCGGCGAATTCTTTTGATTTTTTAGTTCAATGTCGGTTACATCACGAATGCCTTTATACGTTTCTATGACCATTAAAATGCTAAACCAACTCACCAAAGAACTTTGTTGTTTGATTTCAATAGCATCTTTCATTATCGACCAGCTGGAAATTATCGCAAATGTGAACACCCCCGAAAATACAATTATTTTTGATCCAAAGTTCAACGACAGATGCATATTTTCTGCGCTCTGTTGGTTTTAAAATGTCACTATCCATCCTTTGCGGTTTGTTTTCATTTGTCTCTTTTCTAGGGATGTGGTTTTGCAATGGGCTTAATCATCTGAATTATAGTCTCATTGACGTGAATGAATGATATATAGCCATAAAAATATTTAACTCTGGAATTGATCCATACATGGATTGTAATCGGTACATGCGCTTTTTTGGTCAACTATCACTTGCCATATATTTGATAGATATATGCATAATATAGCCGCATAGATGCCTATTAAGTTTCTCATATTTGAAAGTAGCTATTTTAGAGCCCTTTTCGCATGTAAAAAATTCAAAATATTGGTAAAAATAATAAATTATTATTAGTGTGAAAAATGCAGGAAGTGGTCGTCTGTCGAGATGGGCGATGAACCCGTCATCTCCAGTGAGCGTGTCCTACGGTAAATCTGAATTACACGATTCGGTAAGCTACTATCATTATCATCATCATCATCATCGTGACAGTCACCAGATGCAAGAATAACGGACATACCACGCAATAAGACAACTTCGAAACACTTAACCTCGGAAGGTCGTTCCCGGATATAAGTTCTAGTAGACTATTCAAAGTTTAACTATAAAATATAATAATATGGGATTAGTTTAGGTTTAAACCGGTCACTCATTGTGGTACTCCTATGGCGGACATTGTGTTATTTGTTGACCGTATCGAAATTCCTCACTTCACCATAATGAATACCATACAACTGTTGTATACCAAAGTAAGTATACCCAAAATAGAGATCTTGCGGTCGTTATTTCTGTATTTTAAATCTAAGCGAAACGGAAGTATACAAAGCACTGACTACAATTTCTAATTAGGTACATCCATAACAAAAAGTTACCATACCAAATATGATTGTTCAGCGAATTTAACGTATGATTCACAAATTGTTTATCAAAACTACAAAAAATGCGAAGTAAGTATAACAATTTTACGTGTTTTATCAACCCACGAATTAAATTACAAAGAATATAATATAATTACAAAGAAAATTTTATTTTCTGTTTTGAGATAACTATTGATACTTTGATGATTGATACCTTTTGTATTCTTTGTATACAAATATACCTAAATTCATGCGCCAAATATCACAAAATAAATGAGGATAAGAAAAAGACGAAAGTGAAACCGGATTTTCTTTCGATTTTTGCCACATTCAACTTGTTTTTTCCGAACCACGGTAAAAACAGTGAACTGACGGCTAAAAAACATCTAAACTCTAAATATTTATTAATTAAATGCACATGTGCACGATTTTAAGACAATTCTAGTTAAAATATAATAAGCGTACAATACACAATTTGTCACTTACTACAAAAATTGTTAATCTATCATTGTTATCTTGTTATTTTTTCTATCGAACATGATCGATTTGCCCATCTGAACCTCATAGCCTTGTATCATAATAATAGACAGTATAATCTTGTAAAGCTAATTGATAAAAAATCTAGAGTAAGAATGAATGGTTATTTTAGTATCGGTGACGCCTTTGGAGCATAAATCACGTACCAATTTTTAAATTTAAATTTCTCCAACAATCAACAGTCAAGTTCTTTGTATTGTTATATCTGACCTTCAAGTCATGAAAGTCCTCCATTAAAATCACATTATCCGACTTCTCTATTATCCGCCTAAAATACTACAATATCCTATATTTAACCTGAAATACCCTCACAAGAGTCACAAGCTTCGGGCGTTCTCTACAGAATGTAGTCGAGTTATGACTATATGTATACATATATTAATTAACATGTTTTAAACAAAAAGCTTGGACGTTACAGTGAATAATGAAATTATTTAAAACTTTTATACTGCCTATTCGAATGTTGTTAAAATAACTAATTAAACCAATCTATATTCCACGCCACTTTTACTCGTTATCTAAAGATCAGCAATACGACTCATCGATTACACTTGCATACGTGATTTAAGTATTCATTAGAATGGAAAAAAAACTGTATTTCATATAAAATTTATTGCAACTTGACGCACGATCGTGTATTTCATGCAACGATTTATCTGTTAATATCTGAAAATGAAAATAGAAAAATACGTGTTATCGAATAATAAAGCACACATTGCCCTACAATTATGAGCAATTGAAACAACTGTTTTTTCATCCTCTTGGCCGAACTTCGATTTTAATACATATATGTATATAATAATTATAATAAATCTTAGATTGAATTGAGTGAAGTCTTGCATCAATATATTATACATATTATATATACCTCATTGACTTGTACCGAGTTTTGTATTTAGGAAAAAATTTGGTTAAAATGGCTCACTTATAAAGATAATAATAAATCATTGATTTATATGTACATTAAATACAATTTCATAATGTTTCAAGAATTATTTTATATTGAATTCAATATAAAATAAATCTTGAACGAGGAAAACGGATATAAGATGTCGATCGGTTGAATGCTGTGACATTATATGCATATGCCAGTATAATATCTACAAACAAGAGGCAATCAAAACACGCAAATGTGCTATAAGAAGAGACAGAGCTCGTAAAAATAATTATAGAAGAGCTGATCAAAGAAACAGTCGCATAAAGAAGGAAAACCGTGATCAAAGTGCAAAGACGTCACGAGCTGATGCACTCACTTGACATTTACACACCGACATGTGTTTTTAATATTTTTATACATATATTAACACATGTACAATTGGGATATTGTTTACGTTTTTTTCATAATAAATATTTCAACAACATTAAATTTTATAACTAAAATGGCATTTCAACTAAACTAAACAGGTTAATTTTTATTAATTATCTAAATAAAGTCCGAATTTATATCTCGGCTTTACGCATACGGTGTCTCGTAATTTTCTGGCTCCCATGTGCTCAGAATCATATAAAAGTAATGCGTGATTTATTTATAGTATGTACAAGATGTGATTATAATAACATAACTTATTCTAAATATAATAAAAATATCATTCTTTGTACATTTACTACCTCGTGTTTTTAATTGGATTTTTTATATCAAACAGTTGGTGAGGTTATATCCAAATACCTACGTTTTCCAATGACGTACGTCTAAAAAAGCGTATTTTATATCATAAAAAATCGTCATAAAAAAAACATGATGATCCGGCTTAGTAAAAAAGACACGTTTTTACACATAATACACCAGATGAAGGTTGAGATTATATATATTTTTATGGTTTGTGCTTAAAAGTTTTATTCAACATTGTTGATGATTGTAGATAAATATATTGTAGAATCATTTGTAATAAAAACAAGAGTTATAATGTCAGCTTTTTGCAAATCTCACTCTCGTTTGACAGTTTCCTGTCTTAGCAAACACATCTGCTTCACATCCGTACTTTCACGACCAACGATTACTAGAAAACCACTCTTTTATTGGTCAATAATTTGTAATTATTATTTATTTATTTATTATATAAACTCATTGTGATGATGGTGTAAACTCTTCTGGGCGACACTCCCACCGTTTTGTTTCAATTGTGTTTTTCCCATGCATAATTAATAGTATAAATTACACCACGACATTTACTACAACAATTATGCGAACATGGATTTAAATGAAATTTACCTTCATGTATCGAGTGAGCAATACAAATATTTTTTTGTCTTAACAATACTAGAATTTCTTTAAATGTTTATAGTTTTTACTGTCAACACGTGTGATATTTTTTCCATAATTCATAGCTTTGATATTTTAACATACAGACCATGCGTGGGTCATCACAATTCATATTTATGAGGATGGGTACAATTTGGTTTAATATGGTTAATTGATGGTTAACTCTTCCAACCGCCAAGCATCACACCACAATAGAAATGAATTATACATTCACTGTTATCAAATAATAACCTCGGTTTATAATGGTAAAACTTATATTTAAATCGATTCTTTAACTTTAAACAAAGCAACCATTTTTTTATAAATATCGATTTCATTCACGGAATTGCAACATCAACAAACGCGATTTCTCTTTAATATATCGATTTACATTCCTCGAAGTATGTCTAGGCATACTAAAGTTCAGTACTGAGATTATAAAAGCATTCGTTATCAATAAAAAATTTAAAAGGCTGCAGTAAAAAATAGTTCTACACATAAAATAAATGTATATTAAGTGAAATTCACCGTTAGTCGTTACACCTACATACATGTTAAATAAGTATTATCATCAAGCCTGTTTTGCTATCTTTATTGTTAACGGAAAGATATTTAAATGTTGAAGCTGAAGTAATAATGACCCTATTTGGCTATACATAAGTATTCAATTGATAAATAGTTAAAAAGCTTCGTTAAGTATATATGTATAAATTAATATATTGCTCTATTAGTAGTCGCAGTTACATTATTAACAGAGCTCGGTACAATTTACCAATTTAATAAAAAATAACCTGCGCAGTGTCCAACTTTTGTGAATTCGTATGAATCTTATTTTGAATTTAACCTTTTTGCCATTAGCTTAAATATTAGAGTTTAGCCGCCTTGTGGCTCAGTGGTTAGTGTAAAGGATTCGTGAGTGAAGACTCCCGGGTTCGATTTACGGCACCGGAGTCACTTGGTAGATCTAGCTTAGCAAACTAGATCTTAAGTACTCATTGCTGTGTGGTGGCCTGGGAAACCATCTCTACTATATTCTCCCTTAAAGGCCAAGGCGGCCTGGCCAACCCCTTATAAAGGGACTCCCGTCAATAGGGAAGGCGTCACGGTTTTTTTTTTTAATATTAGAGTTAGTTACATATCATCACCGATAGGTCGGCTCTGTCCAAATAATACCTACACTTTACATTAGATCAAGACAGTAATTCTCCTGTCACACTGATGATTTAAAAAATATTTGAAAAATTGTCACGTTTTAAAACCCCAGTTTTCACAGTAACTAAACAACTTGTTCTGGTGCAGCGACATTTTTTTAAATTTTTATGAGCTCAATCTATCGATGAAATAAAAAATATCACACCCACTTTTCTCATTTCTTTTTTTAAGTATGATTGTCGATGAGTGGGTTAAGGGCAAAAAAAATCGTCTAGTTGGACATATTGTGGGTGAGTAGTGCGTGGGAACTATGCGAAACAACTGGAGCGATAACATATCGAGATGTCTGTTGCATAAAACAATAATATTTATAACAATTTATTCTTATGTTACAGACGATATTACGTAGGCTTAAGCGTGTTGAACGTAATCATGAAAAATTACCCTCGTCTAATAAAAACATATTTCTGTTTCTAATAAAAAATGTCTCAATTACATAACACACTGGTCTTCGTGTCGATTATAATTATTTATATGCAAAATAAATCAATGCCTTATTAAAATGTTTCCCTGTTGTGATATATTGTTTATTTTATGTTTCAGGTGAGTGAATCGATCTATCTATTTCCATTATAAGGTATGCTAATATATTACTGTCTATTTTTAAACCGTCTGTCATATTGTATCGCCTAGGCTAGGTTATCGACATATTGGCGTCGTGTGCAAATGCATTTGTGTGATATTTAAAGTCCTAGATATTATTTTCTATATATGCATGAATATTTTCCATTGAACATGCCGACTGGTGTTTACAGGAGTTTATCTTCAACTCGTGCACAGGATGTTTGAAACGAAAAACACCGTAGTTAGTCCTGTATAAGTTTACGTGCTAGACTAGGGCCATCACCGAACAACTACATTTATTATTTAAAAATCTTATTAAACTTGCATAAAAAAACAAGCAAATTAAATGTTATTAACTCTTGTTTTTGAAAGAGCAGACAATTTTATTAAAATAAACTTTGTATAATATATAGGCTTGTCTAGAACGAATTAAACATTGAAATAGACAATATATATATATATATATATATATATATATATATATATATATATATATATATATATATATATATATATATATATATATATATATATATATATAGAAATATATATATATATATAAATTCAACTATGCTTCAATATTTTATCCTACATCGGAACATAGAAAACGTAGGAAAATTTGACTGCATGCTCTTTTAAAAATTCAAAAATCTGGATTAATTTAATATTCATATCCATTAGCAACGATCCAAAAGATCTCTCTCGGTTTACGTAATGACATATTAATTTATACCAGAGTAATAGCTCAGGGGGTAAGAAGCGTGGCTATAAATACTGTGGTCATGGGTTCAAATCCCACTCAAGTCTAGAATTTTTTGAATTGATTTGATCGGTTATTACGACTGGGAGATCGGGATTAATATTAATAAAATCCCGATCGATCGTCTTGGTCCAGGTTTACTCTGATTTCCTGGATTGTAAGGTAAATACTGATTATTAAGTCGGTGACCTGTGTAACTAGTAATAGTTAAGATCACCGATAAACAATTAACACGTTGTTATGTATAAAAAAACCCTCTCAAAAATAAAAGCTCCTCGGGGCGTAAATAAATAAATATTTCTGTTGTAATAATGTTAAGAAGTCGCTTTGTTTAATTGAATTATTATAAAGATCGGCCATTGGAACACTGACCACTCCCAATGTTATGTTAGTTAGGTGTGGTGTAATTTGAAAAAATATCACCGTGTTCTCGATTAGTTAAGATCATCGTATCGAATAATAATCCAGGTGGATGGAGGCAACCGTGATATCTTAGGGGGAAGAGCACAAAGTATACTATAATAAACAGGATGTGCTCAGTACTGGATGCAGACACGTGGCGTGCACACGTGTCTGCACTGAAATGTATCGCATTATTAACTTGTTTAATAACACCTCTCTTTGTGAGTAAAAGCCTTGTCAATTATCATCTTCAATCTTACACGACTCTCTAACAATTATTTTCTGTCTGACATTAAACAAAATTAATTTACTGTATTCTCCATATGTAAAAATCAATAATTTAAAATAGTGTGCAGGTGGTATTCAACATTGCGTGTTGTTAGTTTGGCATCAATTTGGATAATAACCCTTAAAAAAGCTGAACATGTTAGATCCACAAGTTGGATCACTTATCTTGGATCAAATAGAATTTTTATACTTTTATTATCTTCGGATAATTAGTATTAATGTTGCACCAATGATTTAAAAAAGGTATCATTTATGCATAATCACACTCATTAATTTTCATTGCCAATTTTACAGCCCCAAGCTTTCTTTCTTTAAAGAACCACGTAAATCATTTTCTAAATACATACAATATTTTTCATGAGCAAAGCTTCACGCGGTATATTGTACAACCAGAATATTTGCTCAGCATATAAATGATAAGATAAGAAGTTACCACAAACACGTGCTTTATCATTCCACCGTGTTATATTTTTGATGAAAGCGTATATCGTGTGAATCATCGTACTAAAATTACTCGACTGTTTACTAATATTGCTTTATCTCCCATCAGAGATCTAGCAGCTCTGATCATTCAAAATGTTTTTTTGTAATTCTTGGCTAGTTGTATAAATTAACAACTTTTATTATAACAATTATCATTTAATTTTGGTGTACATAACATTAATTTTGTATGGAGGTCGTCAACCCAATGTGTAGTCAGTTCATCTCTCCATTCCATTTGATGTCATTTAAGTTTGCTTTGTATGTACTCGATGTATTCACATTGGTGTTATGTATATTCACTTGTATTCATTCTAGTGCATTGCACCCAAGTTGCAATTAAAAAAAATATAATTGTTTAGATACATGGTAATTAAAAAAAAGTGCAACCAAATCGCACATACGAGTCTTTGTAACTAGACGCACATCATTAAAACTGAAATCGAACTTTTGTGTGGCCTTTTTTTTTCGAGACAGATTAACTATTAGAAGATCTTCCACGTCTATATCACTCAAAACTGTAAAAATTGGTTGCATGCAGAGATGTGCCAAGATCAAACGAATATTATAGTATTCTATTCTAATTTCTTATTAATGCACTCATATCATGAAATTAGATGTCATTATGATGAATCTTACGTTATTCTTCTGTCTTTATATCATTTTATTGCATTCTATGGGTAAAAAAAGATAGGTATAATATCCGTTTGACTTTGGCACATCTCTGGTTGCACATAATCGCCTAGAACCCTAGCCTTGGACTAAGGTTTTTATGGGAGAACTGTTCAAAAAAAAACTTAACCTAACCTGTAAGTGAACACTAAAATGAACCTTAATTTGACTGCCAACAATCACCTGCTTTTGTTTATTTTATCATGATATTATCATCTATAGTTTATATTGGATCTGTGACAAGTATGTGGATTCCATGTATGGTTTGACTACCACTAGTCATCTTTATCAGGTTTCATCAATCGAGTATATTATCTTTATCCACGGGAATGTAGTGGGTGTTAAGGAGCAATAGTTCTCCTTCCTGACTATGTTTCGTTATGAATACTAATTGAAAGAAGCGTGGGGACAACTTCCGCATGACTTGTGACATCTCTCATGTATAATGTAAAATGTTATATTTTATTTGGTATAGTAGTCACGGCATAGTGTTTTATTTCGGTCATTGGCTATCGTGCTATACCGTTATTCGCACGACGACTCAAACGTTGTGCTCGGTAATCTGTCAAAATGCAACGGAACTACAAATCTTCCGAGTAAAATGCCGTTTTTGTTAAAATCACCTGTCGAGTGCTATACGTGAAATGACAACACAATACCTCTAGACGAGCCATACTTGATGGATTGTTATTCCAACGTCAAGTATTCTTTAAAAAAACTTGATTATACTAGTGGCTCACCCTTTTTATTCATGTTGATTTAATATATTAATTCGTGACAATCAAGAATATTTTAATTTAAAAAAAACATATTCAAATTACAATATATCGTTAAAAATAATGTTCTTCGACCTATATACATACTTATTTAGTTCGCATTTTTTATGTCAAAAGTATCGTTTTAGTGGCTGAATTATTTTGAAAAAAAAAACAAACAATCGACCAATATTTTGTTAGTATCTGAAATTAAAATACTACTAGTTATCGTTAATTAAAAATAAGTGTGTTTAAAGATATATAACGATGCAGGTGATTAAAATTATAAAAATAGTATAGAATAAAACATTTTATATTTGATTTATTACTTATTAAATTTGGAATTTTGTGTGGGTAAAATTCGACGTGTAACATTTAAAATATTGGGAAATCGATGTTTATGAGCGTACATGTTTTATCAGTTAACTTTTATAGTTATAATTTATACAATTTTGATTTATATCTTGGCTAGCCATCGAGATTGTGTCAATGAACCAAAACAAAATAATATCGTTTAATTTACCGTTGCTTTTCATCAAAACACTTCGATGTTGAAAAATTTCAATAATATTAATGTTTAGTATAAAAAAATCAAGTATTCAATTATTATGTCTAGTTATTGAAACAATAATTATCGATGTTATAATTACATTTTTTACAATTTTTTTTTATTTAACTGTGTAATTAAATGAATTTAATTATGCAGTCGACAATAATCAAACACGACTATATTATTGGGTATTGATCATATATATAAACATTAGATATCGCATTGCATATAAATATTTCGTGTCAATTTCGTGTAAACCCGTATTATTGCACTCTTCTCTCCTATTCAATAAGAGCATAAGTGTGTCTCCCTCACTCAACACATTTCTAGTGTCCACTGAGAGTGGTTGTGACAATTTTTTGGTGATTAAAACGCAATTATATTTTAAACATGTTAAAGAAGTAATCAGTGGTAAAAAGTGAGCCTAGATGTATTTGAGTGTATGTTTGAGTCCATATGACATGTAGTAACAATGCATTTACCCATTTTACTGTGAAATTTAACTGAAGATATATAGAGAGATGTTTACAGTATAATGTTTGCCAGGTAACTGATGTTTTTGGCTACTTGATCCACTTAAACTAACCACACATGCGATATCTATGGTATTCATATAATTCGATTTGATTATTGTTTATTGAGCTTATGTCAGTTTCAAACACGTTGTTATTACGCAGTACAAACGTTTTCTTTCTTTCCAACTCCATGTCATACTAGTGATGAGGTTTTAAAAACCCACACACGTATCTGATTTTCTATGTGAAAGCTTGTCTTTTTTTATGTATTCTCGTCAATGCTGGTTTTTTATATAGTAGTCGTAGTGAAATTGGTAACGGTTTTCCTCAAGCACATTTCCCGTGGCCTGCCGCATAATGACGACTCTTCCCGTCTTCTTGGTCATTCCACAAGCACAACGTCCAAATCTGACAACTTTCCAACACTTCCGATGCATGTTGATGAGCTCAACACACTCAACACCCACTCATCGTGCTGTGAAAGTATCCTTTTGGACATTTGCCAACATGAATACTATGATGATTTTGTCTGCACTTAGACAAGTTTATCAATATGCGATGTTATCTTCTATACGTCTCTGGGCCATTATAAGGCCCGACAAGTGATCGGGACGGATGACGGAACAGATGAGTTTGACAGAGACTACACCAATCAGACGCGGTTGGTTTCACTTCTTGACCAATCATCTCACTCAGACTGCACGGACATGTCCGCCATCTTAATATTTATACATCCACTTGTGAGGCATTCACATCGGTGGTGTTGCTCTGGGCCGTATTCAATAGTGTAATAATAGTGTGTTAGTAAGTCGTACTAGATGATGTATGTCTATTCGTACCCACACGACTCACTAACACTATTATAGAATACGGCCATGTATGTATATATCCCGGTGTGTAAAAAAATATTTAATAATAATAATCACATTTTTTCTATTAAGTACATCTTGAATCAATACTCATTACAGGACCCAAATTCTTCAATACTCCCATTCAGACCTTTTTACGGATATTTGTTTGATTTGCATTTTTGTTTATTAAAATTTACAATAATTGTTGTGTTACAAGTGTGAAATTGGACTTTTTACTTATTTGACACGGAGACCATTATTTTGACACTTAAAATTACATTATACTACAATAATAATTTGTAGTAAAAACTGATAAAAACTTTTTACATACTCCATGACTAAAAATGCAATGTGAAATATTAAAAAAAAATAACAAAAATAAGAATTAAACAAAAAAATATTATGAGATGTTACTCAAATATTTTATTGGAAGTCTAAATTTACGTTTCTTTGAATTATAATTTATTTTGCTCACATTTTCCATATGAATGTTACAAGAAAAGTCATGTATTTTATTTATTTGTTTTATAAAAATGCTAAAGGCTCAAATCAGTGATCAATGTTATAAAGTCTTGGATATCTCTATCATTAAAACACTTGTTTTGGATATCACTTAAAATTTATATCACAGGTGATTTACAAACAATACTTAATATTCGTTTTAATATATCCCTTTGGCTTATTGCCTAACATCATTAAAACGTTAAATAATGCATATATCAGGCTATCGTTGATTTTGTAAAAGCGTTAATAAGCACTTTTTGCTATTTATTTATATTATTTGATTTCACATCCATCAAACCCACAATCTTTCATATGCTTGTGTTGATGAATACATTGGATATTCGATTAAGAAAACGCAATCAATGGTACACATTGGATTCGAATCCGGGTGTGGGTTGTGTTATTTTTATATTGTACATAAGGATCTATTGGGTCATCTTCAATAATGTTGATCTAGAAAACCCACGTGCTTTTGTTATTGAATTAAAAACAATTATAAAACGGGAAGCGTTTATACAGTAGTAGTCTACATTATGAAGCATACAACCTAGACAATCCAAACATATAGATGAAAAAATTATACATTCTACCTAATAAGATAACTCATTGGATAGAACAATATTGGAGCTATATACCGTATTCAATATAATAGTGTAATGAGAGTGTGTGCGTGCGGTGCGTATGCGTGTACACCAATAATACCAAGCCCTAGTCAATTCGTACACGCACTAGTACTAATATATGTACTCTTATTACATTATTAGATTGAATACGGCCTTATGTTTCTTCTGACTCTCTAATTTGTAACTTGAATACTGAAGAATATTTTTGAGTAGATATTGAATATCGCCAAGAGTTTTCTTGAAAAATCGTTGTAATATACATACAACTTGGCTTTGTATAAGAGAGGTCAAAATGATCATTCTGAAATGATGAGTTATAGCTTAACTGCAAAGTAAATTTGCTGTCAATAATGGTATAATATTTAATGCAATATCGTCATATAAAATTGATTAAAAAAAAAAATAAAAACATAGATATTTTTTGCACTAGCTTTAAGTCTTTTAAACGTAAAATAACTAACCATTTTGTAGAAACACTATAAACTTTATTAGTTCACAATTAAATTTAAATTTTAAATTGTTTGTTTTACTCTACTACTACTCTATTATGTTTTTTTTGTATTTTATTCTATGTATGTAAAATCTGCAAGTCGTAAATTAAATAAAATAAATAAATATTTAATGTGAGAGTATTATTGGTTTTTGTGATGGCGAAAATATTTATATAGGTTCGTAAGTCTTCCATACTATTATAATTCAAGCCAAAGTTCAATAATAATGAATGAATTCACAGTTTTCATATGTCCATTTAACAATAAATCGACCTTCCCCCAGTTAGTCGACAATATCCCATTTAGTGTGTTGACTTGTATAGAACCATTAATTTAGTGGTTGCTGCTGAATGGAGAGGCTTATTAGTAGTTGGTCCATGTTCGACCTTGCTGTGTTTCTTCGAGTCATATAATATGTTTACCCACTTACTTACGAGTTGTTGAGTATTTTTTGCCCAGTGTGAACACACACAACACTGAACCGGTTGCTTGCGTCACTTTCTTCTTCGGTTCACCTTCGCCACTAATCACAGATCAAATCTTCAACGTCGTATTCAATTATATAAACTTAACCAGACCACAGGTAATCTCTGTTCGCGTCGTTGCATTTAGAAAGCAATACATATTGTTAAAACAAGCCGAATGCAATCACGTAAAGTTGATTCAATGAAACACGTAAATACCTTCCCAAGTATACTAACCCTTTGCACTCGTATACCTCACTTTTTAATTTAAAAAAAATCAACAAAAATTCTCGGGTATTTATTGTGTGCAAACAAAATACATATAATAAACACAATACTAACAATATAATCGCAGATATGAGTAAAAAACATTACACTAAAATGACTAACCCAATCATAAGACATGTTAATAAAACCAAATATGCCTCGAGGAAACGTTAGTTCATTTTACCAATGGACTTCCAAAACTGATAATATTTTTAAAAATAAAATAAAATTTCCACTCAACTCAAATTTGGTTTTACCCAAACAAATTGTTATTTAGTTTTTAAGCAATATATTTTGTAATTGTTTTGCTAATATTGCTTTTATTGTTGTTTTTATTTATTAATCTTCAAATTTGTAAATGGGCTTTTATTTTTTTCCCATTCTTTCTATAATTTAATACTATTATTCATGTCAAATTTATATAAAACATTCTCATGTTAGTTATAGGTAAATAGATGTAAACACTCTGTACACTTAAGTCTATTTCCAAAGATGTATTGTTCTATCGATCATTGTAAAAACTTATGCATAATAAAGAAATTGTAATATATAACAATATAACCAGATGTGGAGTTTATTGTTTTTATTATTTACTAATCCTCATATTTATAATTGGGTTTGTATTTTGTCCCATACTTTTTATTGCTCAAAAATTCCCACGTTAGTTATAGGTAAAAATATTTATATACTCTGCACAATTAAGTCTAATTTCTAAGATGTAGGTACATGTATTGTATTATGAATCAATGTAAAATTCATAGTTAATAAAGAAACTGTAATATGTATTTCCAGCATAATACTACAAAAACTGTGGTCATGGTTTCAAATCCCGTTCAAATAAAAAAAAAACGGTTATAATGTTAATGAAATCCCGATCGATAGTGTTGATCAAGGTTTACTCTGATTTATTATGGTAAATACTGAAGTGATTATTAATAAATATCGACGGATGAGATTTTTTAATTTTATTTAATTGATATATTATCTTTGTTTATTTTTCCTCGTACGAGTGTTTCCCGATTCTTCATAATTAAATGTTGTCATTGCCATATGAAGCAAAGTCAAGTTGTCATCTCACTTCTAATCCGTCACAGATATGCTAATCATATAAATTATAATAGATCCTGTCAATGGTGTCTGTCATTCTGGAATTCGATTCGGTTAATATTATCATTCCGTTTGTGGTTGAAAAGTCGTTTATATTTTAACACATCGACGGTCGTGCATGTCACCTCATATTATTAACACTTTAAGTAATCTCTCGGTGGAATGTGTTTGATTGATAAATAATACTGCCGCTTCCTCCCACTTTGCTTTTGATAAATATTTTAATAATAATTGCATTGTTTATTTTAACTCCAAAATGTATTTCATTAAAGTGGGATTCCTTACATGGACGACTCCTTGCAAAAACAAATCCTTGATGTGGTCACACAAAAACTTGGCCCGTAAGGTATTTATCAAGGTAAACACCACAGTAGTAACTGACATACATTTGAGATAAATATCTCGAAAACCATTTGCAGTGTTTAAGTAACCGCTGAAAATGATAAAGGTACTCAATCGCGAAAAGTCAGTTTTATATTTAATCTCACAATTACCGTATAATATATTTTTTAAGGTAGATCCTCTGAATCCAACAGTTCACATTTCCCAGGTCAACACATAATGAAAAACCCTTCAAATAATTCACCACACAATGCACACTTTTCTGAATTGATCAAAAAACAATTCTTTTGTAATATGTGCAATAAAAGGAGATAAAAAGAACCTTACCTTATTTCGCTTGCAGTATATTTATTAATATAATTTTATAATACAAGTGAAAGTATTATGATACGATTAATTATTAATTATCTGATGCACACGAGGATGACGAGACGTTAAGTGGACCGATGATCATAATATTATGGTTTAAGTAGTTATTTAAATTATAAACCTAGGCTAAGACAACAGCTTGATTTTTTTACACAGTAATAAATAATATGGTAAGTCGGGCATTTTCATGTAATTGATATGAAAGTATACATATATGTATGTATTGAAATTTCTGGTTTAATTTATGGCATTCGCCAAATCCAAGATGATATTTTTATACTTTTATTTTTAAATACTCAATTGTATTGCAATATAATGTTATCATCATAATGTCGGTCATTCACAGGGAATACCTGTGCAAGAAACCATTCATATAATTATGTTTGGTTTTTAATTCAATATTGTTTGTTTATATTTTTTATATTACGATAACCGCAACTCGACGCCGATTATCAATAAACTATCGCCGCAAATCGATAAGTGTTTTAAAATAGAATTTATCACATTGCATTTCAAATGTATTTTCAATATCTATTACAAATCTATTGTGTTTTATTCACAGAAAATTCACAGCTCAACTGATATCATCTTCCGACACATTCACAAAGCCTATTCAATCCATTGATTTAATTTAAAATCAACCGAGCTGCATTTTATAATATTTTACATATTTTATCAAAAAATCAATAGCCAATTTATCACTTCTCAAGTAGTCGAGTAATCAAAACTCTGTATGGAAATAATTATATTTATTGATGACGCAAACTCTAAATAAAAGCCACTTGACGGCTGATAAAAATACTTAAATCCTATTAGATACGCTAAATTAGTCTAACAATATATTTGGTCGTCTAAAATCAATTGAGCCTATTCGACATTCTTGTATATTAAAACTATAAATTATGTTCTACTAGAAGTCTTAGGGCTACATTTTTAATGTAATATTAATTTTATTCATGCCTTTTCCACCGTGAAACCTTTTTATCTTTATTGTACGTTTATCTAAATTAAATAAATATTTGTACACCTCTTTTAACGAGCAAGTAAATCTTGTCTATGATTTTTAATCCACCGTCATTAATCATTGTACTCTTTGTTTCTTATATATGTAAAATGAATGTCAAATTTTAAAAGAGGAGACAACTTACTAACAACTCACACCACAGAATTATAATATCATAATATGTTACGATATCACCAATCACAGCCGTTTTCGGTAAGTAAGTTGGTT